>CBXB010000014.1:134412-145584 GCA_000817185.1 Magnusiomyces clavatus CNRMA 12.647
TTTTTTTTTTTTTTTTTTAAAAAAAAAGTGATATTCAGGAGTAGTGATAATAAAAAAAGACAAATGTTTTATGAGATCTTGGACAGATATTGTTATTAATGTTAAATTATTGGCTTTCTTTTTCCATATTTGCTAGATTTGGTAATGAATTTGTACAAAATCTATAAAATAAACGACTTGGCCATTCCTCAACAATAAATACAAATAAAAAATTTATATTCAACAACCGCACTTTTTATCTAGTAATTATAAATAGTCTACTTAGATTTACTAAATAAAAATTTGAGGATTTTTCGAAATTCAGTAAATATTGAATAACTACGTATAAGAAGGAAGGAAGAAAAAAAATCAACAAATATCAAAAGGTACCACCCAAGTTTCAACACTGAAATTTTCTGACTAAAAAAGTTCCTGTGCCTTACCTGTGCGTTAGATGCGCTAGTAGGCATGTGCGTGAAGAAGGTACTTAGCGGATCTCTATTTTTTTTTTTTCTTTCTCAAAATTAAAAATGTTCCTGAGTTTCCTCATTCCAAAAATGGCAGATAAAGGATCTTATTGTGGTCATTATCTCCTTTTAAATTTCAGTTTTGATTAGAACAAATTAAGCATACGGTATAGTTGTTGGTTGTGTTGAATGTAGTAGTAGTAGCAGGTAGTATATGGTTTGTGTTGTTTTACTATATTATCGTGCCTGTCTACTTAAAAAGGAGAAAAACATAATTGACATTTATAGTGTATGATGTCATTCAGGTACTGCATATTTTTTCGGCACCAAAATTTCACCCAAAAAGGGTATACATAGAGACTCGCCCAAGTACTGCGATCTTAAGAATTTTTGTTGTCTTTTATTACTTTTTTTTTTTTTTGTTCCAGTCGTAAAAAAAATATCTTTTGAGTATATATATATATATCCTTTTTCTTCTATATTTTTTTTATATCTAAATTTTATTCGAAGTATGTGATTTTAAAACAAGAGACAATATTTGTTGTGTTGAAAGAGAGAAATCAACAAGAAAACCGTTTTCAATATTTATTAATAAGATTATTTAACCTTTTATTTTATTTGCGACAAACTCCAAAACACATTAACATCGTCTCGTATCATATCAAAACATCTCGTTTCAGGTGATTGAATAGGAGAGTCATTTTGTTATTATAACATTTTTTTTTTTTTTACATATATAATCCCAAACATCTTTCGACATTTCCAACTATTTTTCTTCTAATCATTTCGTTCTTTCATCCTTCTCTATATTATTAAAAGTACAATAATCAACAAGACTTTAATTTCATCAATATAAAAAATATAAACAAAAATGAGCTTCATTCTTCCTTCAGCAATTCATCCAGAAACTGTTCCATCAATATTTAGTTTCCAAGACATCCCACTCCTCATCGACACAGCGACACCTCCTCCAAAAGACGCATGGCTTATTGGAACCCAAACTAAACAACACTATACATCAACAACAGCAACTCCAGTTGAATACGTCTCCAGTGCCATCTCAAATGGTGCTGTGGTTGTTGTTCCTACACCATCAATATCTCCTGCCCCAAATGCTGCTGGAGACAACAACAACAATCAAGACCCAGTTTATGTCGATTCTGCAAACGCTGTAGATGCAGCAGCAAGCACACAACAGCAAGGAGAATATATATCCAACGTCCAAAACAACAATCTTAATGTCGCCGTCAACAATGGTCAAACAATACTCGCCAGTTCAGGCGCCACAGTAGCAGTTAGCCAAAATGCTCAAGGCTCAGCTGTTAGTTCCAGTGTGGATGCCGCATACGCAACTGTGCTCAGCTCTCAAACTACTTTTGCAGGTGAAAATAATGATGCTCAGACAACTGTAACACCAACAGCTTCGTCTTTAGAGACCCCATCTGCAGAAAACACTCAAGGAGATGCAATGGACGGAGGTATTTTGATAGATACTAGAGTCCTTGTTTCTTCTTCTTTATCTTCGTCTCCCAACTCTTTTCAACAACAACAAGAAACATCTTCTTCTACTCCTTTATCCGCATCGACCTCAATTCAAACAACTTTACAAACACAATCTTTGTCATCGTTACCTTCAGCTGAGGAAACTTCTACATTATTATCATCCTCGTCTTCTGTAACTCCAACTTCTCCAAACTCTACAAATTCTGCCTTGTCTTCTAACTTACTGTCGTATGGTGTTTTGGGAGCATCATTAGCTTTAAGTTTCATTTCATATGGTATTATGAGTTTCTAAATTGTTTTGAAATTATTTTAATATATGTACATACATATATGGGAAATGCTGCACGCATTTTTTTATTGTTTTTATTATTATTTTTTTTTTTATTTTTGTTAAGATTATAAGTAATTTTTTATTTTAATCATCATTTTTTATTTTTTATTTTTTATTTTCTTTTGCAATAATTTTCTAATGATTATAATATAATGACCCTTTAATATATATATATATATTTTTTGATATTTTTATTTTTCAAAAGTTTTACAATTATGGAATTTTCATTTTTCAAAATGATTCAATTTTGATAAAGTGATTAAACATATGTAACTTTTGTTTGTATTAAGAGAAAAAAGAGGGGACTAACTTTTATTTTAATATAATTGTAAAACAACAACTATATTAATGATTATTATTTAAGATAGAATTATATAAATAAACTTGTATATATAATGATATCTTTGCACTCTCAATAAATAAACATTATAATTCTGAAAAAACATTATTGTAGTCTTCATGATCACTATTCACATCAGTTTCGCTCATTTCCACTTCTTCTACTTGTACTTCCTCTTCAATTTCTCCTTCGATTTCTTCTTCAATTTCTTCATCATCATATTCATCTTCCTCCTCTTCTGGTTCATTGAAATCTGTTTCTGAAGAAGAAGGCTCCTCGTCTTCTTTAGCAACCTCGTCTTCTTTGGTTTCTCCGTCTTCACTATCATCATCAGAAACCTGATCTTCGTCATCGTACTCACTACCAAACTTTATTGTCTTAATAACCTTTTCCCAGTCAACATTCAAAATTCTTTCAAACCCCCCCTGAATGTATCCTGTTGATTCTCTTTCTGGAGATTCACCATCTACAATGTAGCTGTAGTCGAAATCCACACCGTGATGTAGCATGTACTGGAGGGTGTTTACCACCCGCATTTCAGTCTCAAAAACTTTTTCAGGATAAAAGTCGTTAAACGATTGGACAAGACCTTTCGACATGACAAGCTCTTTTGTCATTTCTGCGTCCTGCCGCGCATTTTTTAATGCTTTGATGCGTTTTTTAAAAATTTGAGCGTTTTTGTAGCTTAGTATTTGGATCCTGACTACTTCTTCCTTCTTCATTGCATCTGGTAAATTAGTGCGTTCTATTATTGTTTCCCATTCAGAATTTTCCGTATCTTCAGTAGTAAAGTCATTATTATCATTATCGCTGTTTGACTTGGAATTCTTTTTAATCAAAAATATCTCAATTTGCTTGCAGCCATCGCCAATATTTTGAGATGATTCTATGGTTCTATTGTTAGTCTTTGTGTCATCTTGATTGTTTCGGCAATCATATGCCAGCTGCATAGAGGCAATTGCTCTCAACAGATAAAATATGGGCTCATGGATGTATGGAGGACGGACCATCAGCTCTCGCAAATACTCAAGCGCCTCTTCATATCCAGAAATTTTCAAAGTAGACGCATTTGTCTCTTCAAGTGATCTAATGGCGTAATGAAAGTTGCTATAGTAATGTCTGCTGGAAGATGGCAAGGGTGGTACGCCGTAAGGCTTAGGAGGGTCCGAGAATGGAGAATGCGAATCTCTCGTTAATAGTAATATAACCAAAGAAAGATTGAGCTCGATAATACGAGGAGTATCTGAGGCCAAAAACTGGTCATATATATTGGAAGTCGAAGAAACAATACTTGCACTTTGACTTTTGTTTTTTGCCAGCAGTTTGTTTCTTTTGACTAGCAACGCCTGCTCATTGTAAAACGTTTGCCTAGATATCGGACCCTTGATATAAGACTCTGCTGTCGAAGGGAAATTAGTGATACAGGAAAGAATCAGCCATCTCAACATCGCTTCGTCTTCCCACTTTTCCCCGCTCTTGTCTAGATTGGCAATCTTGGTATGAACAGCCTTTCTTTCAGAATCGCTTAGGCCTTTGTTGTGCTGCGCGAGAAACTTCCAATTTTCCCATCCAACCTTTTCAAAAATTTCTCTCATTTTGAATCTTGTTAGTAACTGGACCGCTATTCTATATGCAATTAAGGGCGAAGAGTCTGGATGTCTAATATATGCAGAAAATGCGTTGAATGCCAGGTGATCTTGATTGTCCATGACTGCTCGATAAAAAATGGTTGACAGAATGGGTAAAATGTTTGATGATGCTGTTCCTCCAGGAATAGACGTCAAATCTCCAATATTGTTTAGCTTTTTCTCCGGGAACTCTTTGACTAATTTTTTCGGGGGTTCTTTTGAAACATGCTGCTTATTTAATGAATCATTGGTATTTTCTGGTTCTGCACTAGCCTGTGTTAGTTCAGGCATGCTTTTTTCTTCTTTTGAATCGACTTTACCCTTTATCCAGTCGGATACTGGCTTAGAGGTTTTGATTTTTGTAGATTTATAAACATCTCCATTTTCAGACGGTTGTCTTAAGCGTAGAGGTATATCGTATAAAGCCTTAAAATCAATATAAACATCGTCATCTGGATCAAACTCGTACTTGCCATTATATGCTTTCTTGTTACGGCTCAAAAACTGCCGCGTTTCTTGACTCAGTGAGGACATTAGCAATTGAACTCTTGGAGACTCTCTCCGTATTTTCCCCACTGTTGGAGTTGGAACAACAGGCGCTGTGTTGGGGAATAGGTCATTGCCTGCAATTTCTTGAACATATAACGACTTTTTCCGTCCGTAAATCAGGTTGGTCGAATCATCTGCAAACCGAAATAGATTATGCGCCGTTGCATACTTCTTTGGGCGACCCTCAATAATACCTCCAAAACTAGTAATCTCTCGTGCCTTTTTGTTGATTCTGGGGTCTTCGAATTCTTCAAAGTCGTTTTCGTCCCAAACGTTTCCAATACCATTTCGAAGACGGTATTTGGATCGAACGTTGCCATGCATATCGTAAAGCATTCGAGAGTAATAACCTCTAAATAAAAGCGCCTTTTTTGTCACTACTTCTTCTACTTCTTTCTTGGGATTTTCGTCTTTATCGCTCCCATCACTGTCATCATCTTCATTGCCGTCGTTGTAACTTTTTTGATTTTTGGAAAGACGCCGAGCTTTTCTACGCTTGTTTCTAGCCTTTTGACTGGCTTTCAGTCTCTTAACACTACTATTGCGTGACTCAGTGTCTGAAGTCTCTCCATCTTTAGTCTTTTTACTCAAATGCCTTAGCGTATCCTTTAGACCAACGACTTTGATTTCAGATTGTACATAATGACCAAAGTATGAGTATATTTCCTCGTCCCCGTTATGGTTGTTTATCCTATGCATTAACTCGGGAAGAACATTGTAATGATTGCAAAACCACTCTTTTATTTCTTCTCGCTCTTCTCGACAATAATTAGTCGAATTGAATCTAGAAATTTTATTTTTCAACAGCGAATACATTCTAAGAGATTGTTGATTATTACTATATATTCATGCATCTTACAAATTTTATTTTGAGGGTTTCTTTTTTTTTTTTCCAGTCAAAGTAGTTACCCTGCCTTAAACCTTATCGCTTTCCAGTAAAGTCGCTTATGTATACCCACTCTTACTAATTCATGTTGTTATTTCAACTGGATTTTCAGATATTTGAACTATTTTGTCAGCAATACTTTTACTTTGAAATGCTTTAAATTAGGTATAACGATTGCTCTTACAAAACGTGGAACAATTCTTTTTTGAAATACTGTTTGTAAATATGTCATAAATTCTAGACCATGAGTTAGTATCATTGATACAATGCACTGTTTATGTTATTTTATTCATTTTTTGTTTTAAAACAACATTGTACAATAAAAATATTATTGGGCCAAATCTAAACACTACTTTTGTTTTTTGGCAGTTTATGTTTTATAGGTCAACAAAGATTATAATATTAGATAGAATTGATACAAAATAAATGCTTGACATGCTATTCATAAAAACTACTTTGATGCATCTTCTTGAGTTTCAGTAGAGACTGTGTTCGGTCCCTTTCCATGAGCTTCTGTATCTATATCATTGTTTGCGGAGCTATCACTAGCTTTTGTAACGTCTGTTGTTGTAGAAAAAGGATTTGAACTACTAGCTCTGGCAGCAAAAGAAAAATTACTGTTGCTACTTGGAGACTCGGTACTCAGTCCTTTTGTGTTGTCTTTACTTTGTTCATTGCTTGAAACTGTTGAAAACTTTTGCTCGTCAGAAGGTACCATAATGTCAACCCAGACGTTTTCTGAAATAAGTACTTGCAGTCTTCCATCTGCAGTTTTTCGGGCTTCGAAAGTCCCCCATTGTCGGGGAATTTGAAACCCAGCAGGTAACTCTACGTGATTTTTTAATGCAAATGGACGATAACTCAAAGTTGTAGTATTAGATATAGTGTTGTGTAAAGATGAAGAAATGTTGCTATAAAGATGACCAGAGACATTGCCACCTTGTGCTGAAGATGATGTATGCGATTGTGTTGAGGATGATGATGATGATGATGATGATGATGAAGATGATGATGATAAATCATTTGTGGTTTCCGATGGTTCAACAACATGGGGGTTAATACTAGCATTTGTAGAGTTATTGTTGCTTGGGCCTGATGTTGATGTCGATGCAGATGTAGACGTCGGTGTAGGTGTTGATTGTCTGCCATTATCAGAATCTATAGTACGAGTTGAAGTATTGCTATCAACCTCATTATTTGGAGCACGATGTTCTGGAGCTACTGGATGATTTCTATTTGGTTGTGGTTGAGTATTAGGTGTATTTGGAAAAGATCCGTCCATAACGGATCGTCTGCATGTTGGACATCGTAATGATCTTTCCAGCCAACTTGTCAGACATCCAAAGTGAATAATGTGTCCACAAATAAGCCTTTTAGGAACTGATCTTGTTGGTTGGTTTTCCTCAACAGTCATTTCTTCTCTGCATATGATACAAACATCGTCAATGACCTCTAGTTCTTCCCTAGAGATGCTTTGAACTACGTTCTCGATTTGTCTTTTGGCGTTTTGTGCCCTGACGTGAGTCTGTACAAGAGATACTAAAGAAACAAGTGTCATATAACAATCTCGAACAATGTGAAGAGGTATCAGTTTATATGGTAATAAAATAAAGAAAAATAGAGCCAAATAAGCCAGTAATCTGCTCAATTTGGTCACCAATTCCAGATAGAATGTATATAAAGTCTTTTTGTCCCAAATGTCTTCGTCTTGATGGTTGTGTAAATAAATCGCCTCCACTACATTCAAAACGTATTTTCCGGCTGTATTGAAAATGCTATTGAATAACAGTAAGCACTCAAATGAAAATGTTGGAACCATTACTGAGTTAGTATCGGAGTCTGATGAATACTGAAATGACATGACCCAGTATCTAATTAGATAAAGATCGGTTAGGCCCAGTAATATGATTGCAGACGCCAGTCTGGCATGATTCAGGTATGACGGAGGTGCTACAGTTTGAAATATTATATCAACTCTATCTGCACAAATCCAATGAAAAATTCTTATGAAGAGAAGAATGCCGAAAAATGCCAAAAACTGAAGTTTTGAATCGTCTCTCAGCAAAGGAACTAAAAGCACGCTTTCTGTTAAAGTGTACCAAGCACTTTCATAAAGTCTGTCTCGTTCCAATGTGTGCAGACGACCAAAAAATATCATTTGCAACATCTTTCCGATTACAAACAGCATAATGAGGCACATGTTTCCTAGAATTATCATAAATACACTGTTGTTGTAAACTTCAATGGCTGCCGAGTAAAAGTTGGGGTTGTTCACAAGAGGGCTTGCGATTACGAAAGCAGTTAGTACAATACTGACTGCTGAATACACAAGAAACCTCATTTTGTGTGTATACCAAGTGTCTATTGTTATATCAGATATTTATTCTGTACAATTTTTCAAAACAAGAGATTAGATTGAGACGTTGATATCAATGTGCGGAGTTAATTAACAGTGATTTGTACAATAAGTTAACGAAGAACTAGGTTATACTGAAAATTGATGGTGGGCTATCAAATATTCCATAATGCTGACTAATATTTGACACGTATTTCTAACTCAGCTTTTTTATTTTGCCTTCAACATCTGAATTATTCAATTTATTATCCAAATTAAGGTATTTGTGCTTACATTTCGAAATTAAAAAATTAAATAAAAAAAGGTCTCTAAACATGATAAAATTCTAAACAATTTACTAGTATTATAAATTATTAAAGATTTCACAAACTATCCAACGCAATACAATTGCAATTTGCTGAATTTGTTTTCTTTTCCAAATTATATCATTCCTTTTTAAATCTAAGTATTTTTTTATTTACTCTTCAGCTATTCCATTTAGTCACAATATTCATTTAAATTTACCAATTAATCACCAAATTGTAAAAAAAATGAAAACTAATACATAGCTTATTATCATAGTTTAGTATTTTCCAGTGTCATTTTGGTCAACAAAAATGAAATTTTCTTTTGACTCAACGTTTGCAAGCGTATCTTCAATGCTGCAATTTGAAAGAACTTCTAGCTCATAAGGGTTCCAAGCAATTGAATTTTCAAAATTTTCATCAAAAAAGGAATACTGTAAGCTGTCTTCAAGCTGATTATGTTGCAAACTTAAATTGTTCAATTGTAAAGGACTATCTGTAAGAAAAATTTCTTGTTGAATGATAGGATCAATAGAGTACAATTTTTTCTGATCATAATTATCAATAACATATGTTTCCGACTGGATACCAATGTCAGAGCTTACAGGCAATTCTGATTGAATAGTTTTATCTTCATCGCTAACCTCTATGTTTGAACTGCTACTTGTCGAATAGTTTCTTTTTTTTTTCTTACGTTGTAGATTTTTTAAAATCAGGCCATCAACTTTTTCATAATTTATGTTATGGCGGAGCAATTTTTCTTCGCATTCTATGATGTAGTTTGTAATGTCTGCCAATTATTGTGTAGTAACTGTTAACTCTTAGATCTACCAAATTGTTAAGAGGAATAAAAAAAACATTAAACTAATACGATCATAAAACTAAATAAAAAAATAAATAAAAAAAACTTTAACTATTATACTTACCTTTTTTTTCTTTTATAATACTAGTTATCCACTTTTTATAAGTGATTTGTTTATCGTAGTTTTTACTTTCCCATTTTTTAAATTCGCGATTAAGATGAAATTTTGTACATTTATAAGATAGCCAATTATATAATATATCTGGAATTTGTTGAAACTGAATTTGTTGACCTTGACGAGCACCAATTAAGGCGATATATTTAATGGCAGTATGTCTTAGTTCTGGCGGCATTTTGCAATCACATCGTTTACAGGGTTCATAATCAGAGCTACTGGCTTCAGCGAAAGAATTAAAAAAGACATAATCTTCAAAGGGAGGAAGTGCGTGGTTTGCAGAAAGTGATGTAGGGTTGGTAATAGTTTTTCGAGACTTACAAGTGGATACACAAAACGTTCTGCGCTTTTTGTCTGCAAACCAGAACCTGCAAATGTTCATGGTGTTATCTCCCATCAAGGCTTTGAATCTTTTTCGATTTAAATTGTCCTGAGATTCCATTGCTCAAATTTTTCAAAGACAATTCTTGTAAAGTGAAAATCATTAATTGAACTTATAGGTATGTTTGTTTGTTTTTTTGTCTTGCTTGATTAAAATTACAATTAAAATGGGAAATCCTTTGCATTTATATTTGTTAGAGTAAATTGTCGATGAGACTGAAAACAAATTGTGCTTAATATTTTTTATTTTTTTTTTATTCGTTATACAGGCTTCCTATAATCCAATTTCTGATAATCTTCCTTGCAACCTTCTATTGCTTGCAAGACGTGTTAATCTATTTTGTATATTTGAACCTTTCCTTTAATGGAATAACATTACTGTGAGGTTCTGATCCAGCACTGCCTGCCTACTTGAAGTATAAATTTAGATGTGAAAATGCAACGAAAGAGAAAAACTTTTAGAATGTATGTTCTGAATTTGCTTAACAAATTAGACATAAGCAAACTTTTCACCTTGTTGTTTTCTTGATACAAACCTTGAATTACTAATTGGTCTTGGATTAGCAATTAACCCACTTTTTATCCTTTGAATAAAAAGGGTACGCATGTAGATATCTAGCGTTACATTCAAATGTTACACTGACTGATTGTAAAACGTCTAAATTCATCAATTGTAACTTTAGCTTGTATGTAGTTAGTTGGACATAAGTTTAAAAGTGTCTCAATTCTAAATTCTAAAACTTATATAAATGTTAAAAAATACGGCGGAAATTTACATATTTCAAGAATTCCCAAGTGCTTTTTTTTGATATAAATATTGCTAGAACATATCCAGTTGTTTTGTCTAATAAATATTCAGTATTTTTGGATAATCAACAACTGGATAATTGATTATATCTATGAAAAAAGACATGTTGAAAGTTTGAAACACAGATAACTATCATTCTCATCATACCAATTTCTAGGTTGTATTCATTCTATAATATATGACATACACAATGTTAAAGTATTAATTGTGTAAGACATTCTGTAAAAAAAAAGGCAAGTATATAGGTATCTGTTTTTTTTTAGCAAAACTGAAGTAAAGGCTTTGGGAAGAAAAAAACATTTCAAAGTAGCATTCATAGTTCAGGTACCGAAAGTGTTTCGTTTCCAAACTTTGGAAATACCAAAATAGGATTTTGATCCATTTTAGGAATACAACTTTAGCCGAAATTCTTTATTGTGAAATAATTAATATAATAGAAGTTTTAAAAACGGTAATCTCAATTGTTGCTACATAATCCTTTTTTTGTTTTTTATTTTTTAGCATTTGAATAAAACAAAATTCAATCTTTGAAAGTTTTGAAAAGATTTGAAGGGAATTGTATGCGATGTTTCCGAATCGCTATGTCTTTAACAATTTTAGTTTAATTAGACGAGTTAAATATAAATTTACAAGACTGATAAATCATAAATTTGAAAATGATTCAAGTTGAAAAAAAAAAAAAA
>CBXB010000014.1:205411-219648 GCA_000817185.1 Magnusiomyces clavatus CNRMA 12.647
TTTTTTTTTTTTTTTTTTTTTTTTTTTTTGGAGATTTTAAATCATTTTGTAATAAGGTTTTATTTTTTAAAATATATTATTATGTACACCTTTAAAATCATACTTTAAAAATAACTATACACACGACAATAAATACTTTGTGTTTCCTATTACTACTACGATTACTACTACTATTATTGTATGTTTATTTTTTCAAATACCGTTATCTATACAAAAGAAGGACAGATTTCCAGATATGGCGAGTCTTTAAATTTTTTTTCGTGATAAAAAACCGTTGGATCACGTGCTACAATTCTAAAACCTTCTAGGAACTCTTAACTGGGGCGAGAATAAAAAAAAATAAAAATAGAGAATAAAAAAAAAATACTCATAATATGATTTTTTTTTTCTTCTTTCTTTTTTTTTTTTTTTTTCAAATCTTTTGATATTTAAAAAAAAGAAAAAATATCATTCAATATTTTCATCAATCGATCGTAATAAATTTTTTATTTTAATTCATTCAAGGCTCAACCCTTTTATGATCATTTTCAATATTATTTTTTATTCTTATCAGAAGAAAAAAAAAAAAATTCAACTTGAAAAAAAAAGAATATTAAGAGTCAATTTGTAAAAGCAATATAAAAAATCATTAACTAAATCAACAAAACTTCTAATAATAATTAAATCAAATTTATATATATATATATACCCTCTTTTTTTCTACTATAATTTTTTATTTTGTAACATTAGATATTATTGTATATACATATATATATATTCAACTAGATTTAGATTTTATAAGCAACAATTGATAGACAGATTTTTATTTTTTTTTCAAATAAAGTCATGTCAGAATGGCTTCAACTAATCATTTAGAGCCACCACCTTCATCATCACCACCATCAAATCCTATAGCTACAAATATTCCAATTAATAATGATCTTTCTCCTTCTAATACTACTACTACTACTACTACTACAACCCCTCAACAAAAGCCTCAAAGAAGGCAGAGAGTTTCGAAATCTTCAAACACTCAAAATTTAGATTCTACAGCAACAACATCTACAATACCAGCAAAACGACGTGCAAATGCAAACTCTGCCAATTCAAAAAAGAAAAGTATTAAATCAGAGCGTCGGTCTCCTCCAACCGTGCCTCCTTTAAGTCATTATATGTATCCTAGTGAAGACGAAGATGATGATGAATTTGAATATGATGATGAATATGATGATAACAGTGATACTACTTCAGTAGACGCAACTGATACAACATCCCCTTCTTCTACAGAAAAAAAGACCAAACAACCCTTAGCACCACCTCCGCTTCTTGCTAAGGGGTACAATACATATGCATTCCTGGGCTTTTCTGGCGACCATGATCCTCATCTCATGCAATACTATCACTTTGATAAGGATACCAAAGTCACAAAGTTTCTTTCCTACGCCATGCGCCAGGTCCACTCAGACCCGGCCTTCCCCTTGCACTTTCTTCAGTTCCGAGACGACCGTCCAGAGTCTGTAAAGCTAGAAATTAAGCGTCAGCAGCAACGCGTGGCGGAGCTCACAAAGGGCCTAGACGAGCGCCTTGTCTCCATTTTCTTCCGTTTCATTTACCCCACTTACCCCATTGTAGATCGGTGCCAATTCATCCACGATTTCCAAACAAACAGAGACAACATTGACGTCTGCCTGCTCTCTGGTCTCTACGCAATTAGCATTCTTTGGTGGAAGTACGATAAGGACGACCTGTGCCAGAAACCAATCCCTCCCAACTTGTATGAAAAACTTTTTGATGAATGCCAGATTGCAGCCCAGCGATCTCTTAAATTCCCGACTTTGGGGACTCTCCAAGGCCTACTGTTGCTGGCCCAAAAAAAGATACCAAGAACAGACATTGCTGCTACTTTTTCGTCTGCAATAGACATCTCAACGATAGTTTCCCTTGCTCACCGGTTTGGCTTGCACCTAGACTGTTCCAAATGGTCAATCAGCGTTGCCGAAAAAAAGCTCAGGAAAAGATTGTGGGCTGTTGTTTATCTAGTCGAGAAGTGGAACTCTGCAAACTTGGGCACTCCATCTCTCATTTCCAGTGAAGCAAATACAACTTGGGGAGAGTATAATGAATCAGCAAAACACTTGCAACTCTTTGTTCAGTTGTGCAAGCTGACACATCTTTTGGATGACTTGGTACGAGAGTTTTATTCAGTACGCACTTATACTACTATCTTTTCGCCTGAAAACGTAGAAAGTACGCTTAAAAAAGTCGATGGCTATTTGGCAAGACTCAATGACTGGAGAGAGCAGCTCCCACCAAACATGAAGGACACAAACCACTTTGAGCCTGGAGAACCTTCCAAAAACGGGATTTTGCATCTGGCTGAAATCACTGTCGCTGCTCTCTTGCTCCGTCTCAAGTTGCATCCTATATGTACTGGTCTCTTGGATTATGAGACTGTTGCAAAGTACAGAGGCCAGGCTCGTGTCTTGATGGCAAGAATTGCCCACTACACTTCTCTAATCCAACACTCGCATTTATACTCGTTCTGGCACTCTATGGTCCGTCTCAACTTTTGTACATTGGCTTCTTTTGGCTTGCTGTTCAACGTTACGTCTACAACCTCGAAAGAATACCACGATTCGGAGACTCTTTTCCAAAAATGGATCTATACTCTCAAACAACTGAGTCACAGTTGGGAAAGCGGAGTTGGAATGGCTACAATCAAAATCAATGCAATTTTCTACTTTACAAACAATATTCTACAAGACCGCAATCCTTCTAAAGACCCTATTGAAGAAGCACTTCCTAGGTTGCTCAAAATCCACAATCCTTACGAACCAGAGAGTAACAACAACAACAACAATGGCCAACCTGAAGGAGAGATTACTGAAGCTAATAAGAGCTCAAAAAAGCAAAAAAGACTAAAGCTGATTCGATACAACAAGTATACTGATGAGATGTATGCCAAAGTTATTGAACAAACAAATGCCATGAAGGAGAAACGCGAAATGCAAGCAAAGAAGGCTTTGGAGTTACAAAAGCAACAGCAGCGAGAACGTCAACAAAGAGAAAAGGAAGAAGCAAAGAAACGACTACAGCTTGAACGGGAACAGCAACGTGCAAACAACAAGCGAAAGCAGAATGTGTTTTCTGCTGATAAGCGCAGCAATTTTAAAAATAATAACGAAAATGCGAATTGGAATCAGACTTCTGCTGCAGCTTTGCCCAAAAAATCTACTGCTACTTCATCTAGGGTGCAAACAAGCAATGCTCAAAGCAATGTACAATCGGGATTTCCATCAATATCGCCATCCGGAACCTCTAACTCGTCAATGCCTCAACGTGTTACGGCCATGAGAAACTCTAATGACGCGAACAATGATGACAACGTAGATGAAAATTCTGACAAACCTGCCAACAGTAACGAAGAGCATAAGGCTAGGCCAAACAACAATACAAACAACTTGAACATGTTGAAGGCCCTTGCAATGTCCGACATGATTGATTTCAGCCAGGACCACTCTGATTACGTTTCGAAAAGCCCCACGTCGCTCAGCAACGAAAACAATGACAACATGGTGCGTTCTCCAAACGATCAGCAAGAAGAATCGCCTTCATCATCGTCATCTACCAACACCTACAAGCAGTACCTGAGACGCAGAGTCCAGTCTCCGACGTTTTTGCGCCGGACTTTTGCAAACAGTTCCTTTGAAGCTAGCCCTCCTCCACAATCCGGCTCAAGCGACCAACATGTCAATGGAACTTTCTGGATGATGAATAGGTTCAATTCGAAAAACATGGTTGATTTTGTCAATTCCCTTGTTGAAGAGGTTGCCTTGTCGCCTCGTTCCACTGGACCTTCTTCTACTGGCGATGACGATCAAACAGAAAAGAACGACTCTTTATCAAAATATAAATCTACTACTACTACTACTACATCTGACGCTGTCGGCGACAAAAATTCTTCTCTTGAAGAAGAAGAAGAAGAGGAAGAAAATGAAGAAAATGATAGATCTCTGAGACAAACTTCTAAAGTTGAAAATACAAACAATAACCGTAACGATGGTGGAATAGATTTTGATGGCAACTATAATACTCTATTCATGGACTTTTATACCAAAAGCAAAAGTGAAAGTTCAGGTAGCAGGGACATGATTCCAAGTAATTCCAAATTCTTTAGTGAACATTCAAACGGAAGCATTGATGATTCTAATATCAATCAAGCAAATAAGAATAATCAAAACAACATAAATAATAGAAACGGGAACAACAACTCTACGTTTTCTGATGAAGAAGAATTGAAAAGTTTTATCAACAATCTTTCAAGACATCCAAGTTTTTCAGGATTATCTGATATCCTTTTAGGAAACTATTCTGAATATGCTAACAATAGTACTTCACCATCATCATCTAATTTTAACAATTCTCATACTTATGGGACATCTTCAAATAGCAACAACAACAACAATGGGGACATAATCAATACTACAAACAAATATCTAAACTCATTAGGTGGTGGAAATGTTGTCAATCTTATGAATTCTTCAAACCATTCCAACATTTATAACGATTTTAATCAAAGAGATATAGACTCTTCTTCTTCTTCTTCTTCTTCTTCTTCCTCAGGACCTAATAATAGTAGCAGTAGTAGTTTAGAAAGACGACGACAACTTTCAATTTCATTATCATCATTACAAGAACTTTTCAGTAATAATATTTTAACCAATAACAACAATAACAATAATAATAATAATCATGGTAATGATAATAATGATAACAATGATGATGGTGACAACGATAATAATAATAACAATAACGCTAATTCAACAATTAATAGTCAGCAACTTTTTCAAAACTTTTTATCTTCTGCACTTTTTAATTCTACGGCTACTACTACAGCATCATCATCACCCGTTTCTAATAATAATAACAATAATCAAAACAATCAAGATAATGATGATGATCAAAATATGACAAATGAATTTATCAACAATGTATTAATGAATCTTAACAATCAAAATTACTGAATTATTTTTCTTTTTGTTTTTTTTCTCTATGTAAAATAATAAATATATTGCTTTTTTTCTTATTTTTTTATTTATTAAACAATGCTAAAAGAAAATGTTTATATTTTTGAATTACACAAATATAAATTATACATATATTTATTAATAATAATGATGATAAAAGTTGAAGATTCTTCTTGTATAAACAATTTTTTTTTTTTTAAAAGACAGAAATATAATTATTAATTCTATCTTTTTGATTCTGAGCAATGCATTCAGCAATCCAAGTAATGTTTCTAACTTCCTGTTCCCTAGTTCGGATCCAGGCCCACACGGTCGAGTACGTAAACTGTTGAGTGAATGCGGCCTTGCACAGCTCCATCTCGCGCTGATAAAAGTGGTCTTCCAAGCTCTTCGAGGCGCCGCCCGTCATGCCGTTGTCAAACAGCGACGTGTCGACGGTTGTCGAGCCGCTCGCCTCGATCGCGTACTTGATGGCCTCAACCTCCTCGGCACGGGCAAGTGCCTCGTGCGCCGCCGGGTACAACGACCCAAACGAGGGGAACAGCGAGAGCCTGTCCTCCTTCGTGAGCTGAGTTCCAAGCGAGTTGATTGCAATGTTGATCGTTCTGCGGTCGGCCTCAAACTCAAGCAGCCGTTTCATGATCTCGTCCGAGGGCGCAGGGAGCGCCTTCTGCGTCCACTGGTAAAAGTCCTGCAGGTACGCCTTGTACAGCCGGTTGCGGATGATCTCAATGTTCAGGTCGTCGAGCTCCTCGGGGGACAGCGAGTCCTTGAAGTAGGGCGCGAGGGGCGTGTCGACGAGCACCATGTCGTAGAGCGTCTCGATGTCGGTGGCGACGGAGAGCGCTGGGAGCGAGTCGAACCAGCCGAGAGGGTGCACGCGCTCGAGGATCTCGGAGCGGTCGCGTTCGTGGACAGTGCCCGTGATGAGGAGTGCGACGTTGTCGATCATGTAGCCGTATGTGATGTAGTCCATGAGCTTGGCAAGCGGCTCGGTGGCCTGCGCGCGGACGTAGCGGAAGTCGTCGACAAGCTTGTCGAATGCCTTTTGTTGGATGGTCGAGGTGGCTAACGGGCTTGGGACGTTGGCCAAGAAGTTGCCGTAGTCAGTTGCTGATAATTGGAGTTTGAGGTCTATTTGTTATTATGAAAAAAGAGTTAGAAATGAATTTTTTTTTTTTTTTTGTAGAGGAAATTAAAAATAATAAAAAAATAAATAAAAATGCTTACCATCTAGAGTATCTGATTGAGTTAAGTTCATATATTGAGAAGAGTTAAGAAGACCATTACGATATCCTCGGACAACACCTTCAACATATCCACTAAATTGAAAATAAAAAATTAAAAAGTGTTAATAAAATTGATTGTTCAAATGTTGACAAATATTTTTTATTGTTATAATTAATACTTGATAAAGAAGAACTAATAAATAGGTCTTCTCCTGATTATTCAAAATAAAGTACTTACAAGTCAATGTTAATAAAAAGACCTTCCATTGTTATAAAATGTATATAATAATTGTTTGCGCAAACTCAAATGTATGATTAGGAATGTGCTATTATATCTATAGAAATAGAAAAAAGTATATAATAACAATAGAATTGTTGAAGGGAGAAAGAAAGATGTTTTGAAAAAAGAAGGGTGTGTGTGCTGCAAACTATGATTATGAAAATATATATATAAAAAAAAAAGGATGGTGGTAGTTAGGACAAGATTAAAAGGCTGTTATTGTTAGTAGTAATAGTAGTAGTAGTAAGTAGTATAATTAATAGCTGTTAACAGCAATAGTGGTGCTGCACAGCTAAAAAAAAAAAAAAATACTCACTGCTAAACAACATAGTCTATGACAAAGTTTGTTACAACTTGGTCAAATTTTGTTACCTTTCAATACCACATCATAAAACACATTCTTTTTTATTTATTTATTTTTTTAGAAATTTTATCTATTTAGGGCTTATAAAATGACTATATTTTTGATATTATTGAAAATAATTACATGAGATAAATTTCATCTGAATTTATAAAAGTATAATAACTATACTTTTATGGTTTAGTAAAAGATTGGAAAAAACAAAAAGTTATCTCCCGAGCGTGAGTCGAACACGCGACCTCAAGATGACAGGTTGTTCCATTACAGTCTTGCGCTCTACCAGCTAAGCTATCGAGAGGTATTTGTTGATATATGCGAAAAGCATTCCAACAAATGCTATAAACTTTGTTACAAAAAAATAATAGGATTAAATTCCTAGTATATATCAAATTTAAAAAATATATAAAAAAATATATTTCTTGCAAAATATTATAAAAACATACACTCATCTCTATTGAAAAAGTAAAAAGTATATATTTGATGAATACTAGACTCGGAAAATATAAAGCATCTTTAACTGTCTGGTTTTTTTCATCATATATGGCTGAGAGTTTATTTGGTTTAGCATATTTAATAGCTGTAAGATCAATCTTTTTACCATATTCGTCATTAGTAGTAAGGAAAGAAACAAAAAACACTCAGAGATGAGATTTATGGCAAGCTGCAATTGCCTTTTTTATACTTCAAATAAGTAAATAGTCTCATATATTTTACTTATATTTTTTGCTGGCGCCCTACATTCAATTTAATATTATATGATATTTATCAAAGAAAAAAACTACAATTCAAATTGGCTCTAAATTTTCAAACAATGTGTCTAAATTGGTATTTGTTGTTTTCAGAATTGACTAAGACACAATCCTACATTATCGTACCATCCGGGAAGTTTTTTTTTTTTGATATAATAAACAGAAAGTAATGAATTTAAAATCCTTCAACTATAACATTTCAAAATATTATATCTATTATACAATTGTAATTGGAATAAAAATCTCAATTTTTTCAAAACATTTTTATTATCTGAAGTATTTACAGTAAGCATTCTGCAATCAGTGAAAGGCCAAAAAATTAATCCTTGTATGTAAAAAAATAAACAGAAAAAAATGTTTTTTTTTATATTAGTCCTTGGTATCATTGTATACACTTTATACATCCTTCATTTCAGCCTCTTCTTCATCTTTGGTTTCTTGTTCTGGTTTAGACTCGGCATTAGTGGTATTATCATTAACGTCCTTTCCACTCATGTAAGCATTCAATTCAGCGTCAAGCTCCTCTATAGTTTTTGAGCGTTGAGTAGAAGAATCGTTATTATCACGATTCTTTGAAAAGCTTATTCTGTTGCGTAAAAGAGGGCTTTCATCCAACAGCTTCAAGGAGATGGTCAGCCCCGCAGCCTTTTTTCCGTTAAATTTTTCGACAGCAGCGACTGCGTCGCTGTGTTTCTCAAAGTTGGCATAGGCTACGCCTGTAGATCTACCAGATTCGTCGTACTGTAGTCGCACAGTTCGCACTTGGCCTACGCGTTTTAGTAGTTCGTGAATATCATCTTCTGATAGTTCGTAGTATAAGTTGGTGATTTTTATCGTGTTTGAGACGTCAGGTGCTCTTGGTGGATGTCTAGGATTGCTAAAACGTCCACCAGAGTTACGAATTGGGGCCTTTCTAACCTGATTTAAATAATAAGTACTGGTGTCAGAAATAAAATAAAAAGAATTGAAATTAATAAAGCCTAACAAGTCAAAATATACTAACCCTTGAATCTATGGTTGAATTGTGATTGTTTCTGTTTTTGTTATGGTAACTATTGTTACCGTAGCTGTTGTTGTAATCGCTTCGACCGCGGCTTCCACTGTATCCACGATTGTTACCGCGACCTCTTCGATTATTGAAACTTCGGCTTTTATACTGTAAAAAGATTAAAAATAAAAAATAAAATAAAAAAGTATTTTTTTTATTTTTATTTGAAAAGACTGATTAGAATAAATTGAGACGTGATTTGCTGTAACAGTAAATTAACAAAGTTTGCCGGAATATTTTATGCAACATACTTTGTCTGAAATAATTTCATCAAGAGATCTATCAAGATCTGGTACTGGATTCGACATTTTTAGATATGAGAAAATTTTGAAACGGGACGTATATATATATATCTTAATGTTTGAGATATACCAATGTAATACGATTGATTTGTTGAATGAGAGAGTTACAACATGGCGTTGTTTGGAAATATGGGTTTTTTTTTAATTAGGAAAGGTTTGTACGGCAGGGTAAGTTTGCCTTGTTATTTTACAGCATAGAAAATAGACTAAAATAAAGCTTTATAAGAAAGAAAAGAATGTAGTATTCATATTTGCAAAAAGAAAAATTTAGGTTGATTTTTTAATCTATTAGTTAAAAAATACAGTAACGATAATATACAATCGTTTGTTTTAAAAAATAAATGCAGACAAACATTGTGTTGTAATAGATCATGGATCAACTTCAACTTCATAGGCCATCATTCCTTCTTCATACTGTCCTAAAGATCCATAGTAATTGATTTTTTTTGACAATGGAGCATTGTCACTAGTAATTCCGGTGAAACTGTAAATACTACTAGAGCCTGCATATGCTGTGGCATCTTCAATTCCTATTCTATTGCAAGTTGCAAAAAGAACTCTCTTCTTATTGACACATTCCGACTGTTCAGTAAACATCGGCTCCATTCTTTGAATCCAATAGTTGACATTGCTCCAATTGGGCGACTTGGGATCTTCTTCTACTGTCTTTTTCCACTCCTGAATGGCTTTTTCTATGGCCTCCTGGTATTCAGATTCACTATCATATGCTTCTCTTTTAACTTTTATATCTGGAGAGTCTCCGTGTAGCCATGCCATAGGGCACAAAATGACGCTAGCCTGGTTTCTCAAAGCCGCATTGGCAAACTCATAATCTGTGAATGGGGTCTTAAATCTATCTGGATTCAAGTCCATACAGATACCAACTTGAACTTTTAAGGGGATGTGATCTGGATCTCCTTTGTTTTTGACAAGTGATCTGTTGGGTACTTGGATTTCTCCAGTAAGAGGAAACACCTTTTTGCTGCTAGGTCCGTCAACCATGTCGGGCGATTCTGAGCATCCCCACACAATGTCAGTGTCGTAGAGAAACGATTTTCTATAATTGAAAAGCACAGATCCTGTTGGAGAAACCATTACCGCCGAGTTGTACGTTATGCAACTGTCATCGTTTGGTGTCGATTTGTTGGTAGGGTTGAGACTTGGTGTAAATCGCTCTGGATACCCTACTAATACATGACAGCCAATAGACTTTGAAATTGTTTGTGCCCATTGTGTGCTTATACCGGATGCCGTGGGCTCTAAATATGGTTTTATTTCAGCTGGAGATTTAAAGTTGTATCCTGTGAATGCAAGTTCTGGTAAAACAAGAATGTCCAAGTCTCGAGAAGGTGGTTTTTGCACCTTTGCATTTTGCTTGTTGACATGATATCCATGTAAAGATAAAATCCTGTTGGCTTTTTCAATATTTGCTGCTACACATCCTATTCTAGGATTTAGCTGAAGTACTGCAATTCTGACCTTGACCATTATTGATTTTGTTATTTTTGTAGTAATTACAGGGAACAACCAAGAGTAGACGTTTTTATGATGTAAAAGTAGTAGTTTTTGAAACTGACCAATATTATGTAATTGCCATCTGAATGTATTTCAAGACAGACTATCACTACAAAATAATTTTAACAAACTCAGAATTGTGTATATAATAATAAATTTGACTATAAAATGATTCAAATAAAAACTACTATGCAAAAATAATGATGCTAAATTTTGGGTACATCAACCTCTGTTGATGGTGTTGCCAGAACCTTTGGGATTTTCTTCAACAAACTCATCCCATTCTCTATCTTTCATGGTTTTCAAATCAGCTTTCATGTAGCCCTTAGCAGTGTCGTCCTCTTCTTCTGCCTTTGACTCATCTTCATCTTTCTTTGAAGCTTCACCTCCACCTTGTATTATACCACCTCTCTTAATCTCCTCATCGATATACTCGTCTACTGTCATCGTTGGTAGATATTGACCAGTACCTTGAACTTTAGATAAAATCTGTTGACGTGTTTTATTATTACTCACAATTGTAAACGGCCGATTAACTTTACCGTCCTTGGTCAAAAGAGGAGACGACTTGTCTGTTAATTTTGCAATAGCAGCAGCTCGGTCATGTTCGGTTTTGGTTGTATAGTCGGTGTCTGACTTGTTGCTTGGTAAAGATTGATTTGGTGGTGGCTGAGGGAATTTCGAAAGCATATCGATTTCCATATACATTGTGTCAATGGAGTCTAGTGCCTTTACCAAAAAGTTTTCTAGTTTTGCAAACTCCAAATTTCTCAAAAACTCATCGTCGGGTGGATTTGTGGATGATTCCATACGCTTCTCATATTCCTGAATAGTTTCATCAAGTTTTTTTTCGTATTTAAACCGTTGAATCTTCTCTTCGCGTCTAAGTGTCTGTGGAACTGCTCCCGAAAAGTATACGTTCTTTAATTTGTTAAGTAAGTCCTTGGCGATCTTTTCATTTTCAGATGTACTTATAGTTGATGAATTGATGTTGTTGTTTAAATGATACGAGCCAATTACTTCCAGTAGTCTTTTCGAGACAATTTGGCCATCGTTCCCACTCTCTTTATTTATTTTATTTAGGATATCATAGTTGTAAAGTAACCTCAAGTAATCGAAATAAAAAGTCAAACTGATTTGCAAAATCTGGAGTCTGGTCAAATTTTTATTCTGTGATTTTTCGGAAACTGAAGCCAAGTAGTATGGGATTGCTAGGTACTTGATATCTTGAGTGTTTATGTCATCGTAAGATTCGTTCGTACTGAACAAAGCAAGTTTTGAAACAAGAGATTGGCAGTCTAGAAACTTTTTTATGACTTCAGATACCTTCTGTTGAAACTCCTCAGAATCTGGACGCACTCCACGAAGTGAATGCAAAGAATTGAGACTTGAAAGCGCTGAATTGAAAGCTTCTTTTAAATTTCTAGGTTCAGAAGACATGGTGAATAATTTGTGTTTTGTGATAAAATACTGTAAAACAATTGAATGTGGCAACTAGTTATGGAGTTTTTTAGAAAAAAATATATATATTTGATTAGGTAATATTCGTGGAAAAAAGCATTGTATGTCTACACAATATAGTGCTTATAAGAATAACCTCTACATAATTGCTATAAAACCATATTCGTCACTCTAATTTGGAAAAACAAAGTATACAAAAGATGTGCCGTTTCAATTCTAAAATGTCTACTGCTATTTAGGTGGTTTTTTCATGGACTCGTTGGAAAGTTTACTATTTCTGGAATTTGTAAGCTATTGACGGGTTACATTTACTATTTTACGCCGTGTTATAATTATAAATACCCGAAATTTCCTTTCCCCTCGTTGAGGTTACTCACTACCACCCTTAGTAACAAAAAGGTAAAAAAACGTTTTAATCCAATCTTTTTTTTTTTAATCTAAGTATTAAAATATCTTTTGTTTTCAATTACCAAAAATTAGTAAAAAACCAACAAGATTAATTGAGAGCAATTATTTCAAATCGTGTCTTTTTGCTATTTTCTCGTTTTTTTATATTATCGAATACTTTTCAAGTTAAACTACGAAAATAAAATAAAATAAAATGAGTCAATTGCCTTATCCTACTTCTCCACCTCCATACTACAACAACCAAATAACATCTTTTGCTTATCCATCTGCAAGAGAAAGATGGCAAATAATTATTAAGCAAAGCATTCAGGATGTTTCTAACACAATTGACCAATTGGTTCAGAAAAACGAAAAAACAGAAGTAATTGAAGAAGGTAAAAGAATCATTCAACAAATTTTCAAAACGTTGGATGATTTGAATCAAGACAAAAAGCTTGAACCTATTAACATCAAACAACTGATTAAGGATATATCCGGTCCAAACTCATCTGGTTTATCTGATGATGAGATTTCTAAGATTGCCTCCAGTGCAGCGTTTGGTGACATCAGCGATTATAACGAAGCTTTAAACCTTATTCTATTAAACGACCCATCTCACTCTACCTGGCAATCTGCCGCTTGGCTTTTCTCCGAATGTCTCTTATACAGAAAAATCGCCTTACCTTTCCAAGTTTGTACAACTGACTTTTGGAGACAGTTTGATATTTTCGGTTACCAAAAGAAACAAACCTTCAGGTCTTCTAAGGATGGTGTTGCTGAATTGGCTTTGAGATACAAGAAGCTTACCGAGCAACTATCTGAGCTTGAAAGCAAGATTCCTGAAGAAAAGGGAAAGGCTTTGAAGGTCTTATTCGAGGAATTTGTTGATGTTTCTCTCTGGGGAAATGCTACTGATTTGTCTTTACTCACCAACATTTCCTTGGAAGATATTAAGGGCTTACAGGGGGAACAGGCTCGAAGAAAAAATGCAGCAAACATCTTGGTCAACGACACGGAGAAAGCGTGGGAAGCTATCTATACCGAATTCAACAATAACGATGAGGGTAGTAGTGGGGCACGTGTTGATATTGTTCTTGATAATGCGGGCTTTGAGTTGTACACTGACCTTGTGTTTGGTCTCTTTTTGTTGGACTCTGGATTGATCAATACTTTGGTCTTACACCCTAAAGATATTCCTTGGTTTGTTTCTGATGTCCTTCCACACGATATTCTCGACTTATTCAACGATTTGACTGATCCTGAGTTTTTTGCTCACTCGGACAAGGAATCTAGAGAAGCTCTTGATTTTGTAGCAGAAAGGCTCATTAATTACACTAAAAACGAAGTTGAAGGAAAGAAAATTGAAATCCGGACAAGCCCATTCTGGACCACTCATTACGGATATTCAGAAATCAAGGCCAATGTAGGAAAGGGTGGAGGAGCCCAGGTATGGGAAGATCTCAAAGATTCAAGTTTGGTTATCTTCAAGGGAGACCTTAACCATAGAAAGCTTTTATGGGATTTGCAGTGGGACAGAACCACGCCATTCACCGAAGCTATTGGAGATCTCAAGAATAGCGGCATCAGACTAGTTACCTTTAGAACTTGTAAAGGTGATGTTTTGGTGGGACTCAAACCTGGTCAACAGGAAGAGTTGGAACAGGCGTGGAGGTCTCAACACGAAGGCTCTACAGGCCGGGAATGGTCTTATAGTGGAAAATGGGCTGTCATTCAATATAGCGAAGGAGCGTAATAATTACATAGCATCTATATGTAAATTTTAAGGAATAAATACCATTATAACAGAAATGCGTGAATAATATAAACTCCTAAACAGGATAAAATAATGATTGTTATGATATATACTATATTTTTTTCACTTTTTTTTTTTTTTTTTTT
>CBXB010000014.1:238178-253040 GCA_000817185.1 Magnusiomyces clavatus CNRMA 12.647
TGGGGGGGGGGAGAGAAAAATAGAGAAAAAATAAAAAATTATTAAAATGTTGCTTTCATTAACCATACTTCCATAGTGCTAAAAACAAAATAATAATAATTCCCATCCAGTCAATACCAGACTATACAAGGCATGGTCTAAACTCGATCCAACTATAAAACTATTAACAAACTGTCAGTGCTTGAATAACATTAAAAACAACAAAAACAAAAACGGCTATCTTTTAGCATTAAAACAATGAAGATCTTTTAATCGACCAGCACTGTTGTTCCTTTATTTGTCATTCGTTCTTTTGAATACCAATCGTTATCTAAAAAAGAAAAAATAGTCATGGGAACAGAGGAAAAAATGACGTAGTACAAACTAGTTTGAACTATCCATTTCATTTAGCACTTTACTTTGATCTTTTGTAAACAAAATCATGTTGATTTCCTAAATTAAGAATAGGTATGATATACTCTTGTTATTCAAATGTACAAGTTAATTTTGATGAAATATGTATATTTTACTATGGATAAAAGTTAAAGTACGTTTAACAATAACTTGTTGGTTTACAAACTATTTAGATCCCAAAGCACTGCACAAAAGTTTCATAGTGTCAAAATAAGTCAAGATGTCACAAGATCGCTATTTGGATTTTAAGTTTAGCGATTTGATAACACTAAAAATATTTGGTCCTTATCTTTTTTTTTTTTTTTTTTTTTTTTTTTTTTTTCTGATCTAAGATTAAAAATACACAATAAAAATAATTAACAATTTGGTTACTCTTAATATCTGGTACAAACAATATTGATGCTATAATCTGTTTATTTATGACCGTTAGCGGAGTAGTTTTGAAAATAGTAAATATACACTGCAGCAGGGTCTGTTTATTTTTACTTGATCTCATCAATATCCAAATCATTATCTCATTATACTTAGTAAGATGTAAGTCCCTAGGGGAATTTCAATCAAATGACAAAGAAAACATTTAAAGTGTTATTGTGTTTTCAGTGATATGCAACTATCAGAATGACACTTTGTTCAATCTAAAAAAAAAAAAAATGTACCTAGATCAATATTTTCTTTGTTGATAATGATAACAATAACTCCAAGTTATGTTTTGAAAGATTAAAAAGTCAAAAATAAAATATCAAAGCGTTGTTACAATTTGTAGTACATACTTGTTACAATGGCTGCGTAGTCATTGATTATGTAATAAGTTAAGGGAAACTTTGGCCCAATTACCCACCACCACCCAACACAGAAAAATTATGAAAATTTTTCACCCTTCAACCTAATCAAATCACCAACATAGGTTTTTACGAGCGTTAAATTCTCCAATTCTCAAAAAACCAACTAACATTTTGTTAAGATGGCCCCTGCTGCTCGCCCCGAAAATGTCCTTCAGGTATGTCTGTTTAGTATTTTGCTCAAATTCGATCTCTCTAACATTATTTATTTATTATTTTGATGCTATAGAGGGCTGACGAACTCATTGCTGTTGACCAGTCATCAGCTGCTTTGGACCTTTTGTTCGACACCATCACTTCTAAAAGAACCAGAGGTGCTTCTGTCGAAAGCCTACAACCTATCATGCTCAGATTTATTGAATTGGGTGTCAATCTCAGAAAAGCCAAAATTGTTAGAGATGGTTTGTATCAATACAGAAAGTTGATCCAAGCAACATCCAGTCAAGCATTGGAAGTAGTTATCAAAAAATTCATTGAATTGTCTGAATTAAGAGTTTCCGAAGCTCAAGAAACAGCAGATAAGATTGCAGTGGATTTAGATGACGATCTTGAGGCTACAGAATCACCAGAAGCCATTCTTCTTTCCACTGTTTCCAGTGAGCAATCAAAGGACCGTACTGACCGTGAGGTTGTTACTCCTTGGTTGAAGTTTCTTTGGGAGGCTTACAGAATTTCTCTTGATTCTGTTCGCAACAATTCCAAGTTGGAGCTTCTTTATCAAAAAGTTGTCAACCAGGCTTTTGATTTCTGCGTCAAATACGGCCGCAAGATCGAATTCAGAAGACTTTGTGAAATTCTCAGACTTCATCTTTCCTCTGCCTCACAAGTAAAGAACACATCTTCAGGTCAAACACCAATTGATCTTAATGACCCAGATACCCTTCAACGTTTTCTTGATATTCGTTTTAGACAACTCAATGTTGCTGTTGAACTTGAGCTTTGGCAAGAAGCTTTCAGATCGGTTGAAGATGTTCACACTTTGTTGAACCACTCAAAGCGCCCAGCCAAACCAGTTATGATGGCCAACTACTATGAGAATTTGGCTCGTATTTTCTTGGTTAGTGGAAACTATTTGTTCCACGCTGCTGCTTGGTCTCGTTACTGGTCTTTGATGATTCCAACACGCAACGTTCGTGAAGAAGATTTGATTAGAGTAGCTTCAGCATTTTTGATTTCAACTTTGGCCATTCCTACTTTTCCACAATCTCAACTTAGCTTGGGCTCAAATGCTAGCGGATATCAAGAAGACGGACAATCCCACCGCAACACCAGATTGACCAACCTTCTCAACCTTTCCAAGAACCCTACTCGTGATTCTCTTTTGAAGCAAGTTCTTTCCAAAAATGTCTTGAACTACGTTAGACCTGAAATCCGCTCTCTTTACCGCATCCTTGAAGTCGATTTCCATCCTCTCAGAATTAAGTCCCGTATTATTCCCATCATTTCCAAGATTGCCGACCATCCTGAATACAAGCCTTACTTCAAGCCCCTTTACGATGTCATTTTGACCCGAGTTTTCCAACAACTTTCTCAAGTCTATCAAACAGTTAAGTTTGATTTTGTTATCGACTTGGCTACTTACCCAGCTCCATTCGACTCAACTCCTGTTGCCATCGAAAAGTTTATTGTTCGCGGATGCTACAAGGGTGAATTTAACATCACCATTGATCATGAGTCTAGATCCATTTCATTCAATGATGAGATCTATGATGAATCTAGCGCCAACAGCAGTATCACTGAATCTGCATCATCTCTTCAGTTTACACCATCTCAGATTGTTCGTACTCAACTTTCTCGTTTGGGCTCAACATTGTTGAATGTTATTAACAAGGTTGATGACTCTTTCATTGAAGAGCAATCCAAGGTATGCGAAGAAGCCATTTCACATGCTCTTGCCGAACTCGAAAAGGAGAATGAAAAGACCTTGAACCGCATTAAGGTTATCGAAAAACGTCAACATCTTGCTCTTGCTGAACAACTTAGGAGAGAAGAAGAAGAAAACAAGGCTCGCCGTAAGAAGCTTCAAGAAGAACGTGAAGCTGAGGCCCAACGCATTGCTGAAGAAAAGGCTCGTCGCGAGGCTGAACAAAGAAAGAGAGAAGAAAATGCCATCAAGGAAGCTGAAAAGCGAAGACTTGCTGAAGAAATCAACTCTAAGGGTATTATTACCATCGAATTAGATAAAATCCAAGACCTTGACAGTGATCAAATCAAGGAATTACAAGTCAAGAAGATCAACGAGGTTACTAGAGAATTGGAAGACAAGCTTAGAACTGTTGGTCGCCGTAATGATCACATTGTCCGTGCCCTTCGTTTGGAAGAATTGAACAAATGGAAGGCTGATGCTCCTAAGCAATTGGAAGCCGACAGGAAGTTCCACGAAGCTCGTTACGAAGCCCTTGTTGCCACTACCAAGCAAGATTACGAACAACGTGCAGCCTTGAAGAAGAGACTCGGAAGATTATTAACACACTACCACAAGCTTAAGGAGGAAGTCCACTCCCATAGAAAGGAAGAGTTTGATCTTATTAAGAGAGAAAATGCCAAGAAATTGGAAGAAGAAAAGGCAAAGAGACTTGCTGAAATTAAAGCCAAACGCGAACGCGAACGTGAATTGGAACGTGAAAGAGCTGAAGAGGAAAGCAAGCGGCTCATTGAACGAAATAACAGAATCAGAGAAGAAGAGTTGCGCAGATCCAAGTTGGCTGAAGAAGAGAAAGCCGGAAGAAGTCCTGGCGCTTACAAACCCCCAACCCTTGGAGCTGCTGCTGCTGCCGTTGCTGCAAAGCCTGCACCATCTCCCAATGCTTACAGACCTCCTATTGGAGTTGCACAAGTCAAGAGACCACCACCTCCAGCACCAACCCCTGGAGCTTACAGACCACCTGCTGCTCGTGCCGGTGCTGCCCGCAATGTATCTGGTCCAGCTTATACACCACCTCCTCGTGCTGTACCACCTCCTGAAAGACGTGTTGTTAGTGCAGCACCACCACCACCTAGACCTACATCAAGTTCCACTGAAGGATCAGCTCCTCGAGCAAATCCTACTCCTGGAAGATACAATGTTCGTGATGCTATAAACCGACACAAAAGTGGTAATTAATCTATGTATTCAAAGACAATAGTTTGATTATCTCAAAAATATTTTACATTGATTAAGAATATGAAGCAGTAGGGTGATTCGAATTGAGATTTTATAAGCTTTTTTTTTTCTTCTATTTTAGATAGAGAAAAAATATTATTATCAAATAACTTTGTAGAAAAAAAAAACTTGAACAAAAAAAAAAAAAAATATATATGTCAAAAGTTAAATTTGGTTTTTTAATAAATAAATGTTACAACAGTAGTTACATTACAATTGTTTATTTTTATACTTTCAAAAGGAGACAACAACACATTATTATTACATTGGTATTTCGTCTCCTTTTTTTTCTTATTTTGTTTCTTCTATATTCTCCTTTTTTTTTTTATATAATTTTTTGTTGATATCAAAATAAAAAATAAAAAAAAGAAAAAAGCTTATACACTCAATCAATTCAACTCAATTATCATTTTCTTCAATTCGACAATAAATATCACTACAATACATACAATATGCCTACCTTTTTTGACGGAATCAAGAAAAATTTCAAGGATGTTCCTCTTGTCGATGGAGACAAGATCTCAACATCCGAGTTTCTGGAGGCTGCTGAATCTTTAGTTACATTGTTTGATTTACTTGGATCAACAGCTTTTGCTCCAGTCCAAAGTGATATGAATGGAAACATTAAGGTAAGTAAAATATACATTGTTGTTAAACTTGGATAAAAATGATGATTTTTTTTAAAGTTGTAAAATTTTGACATGTATATAATACTAACTAGTTTATACAAATAACAATTGTTTCTTATATATATTATGGGAAATAAAAAAAACAATTGTTATATGTATATATATTTACTTTTTTTTTTTTTATTTTTAGAAAATTAGAGATGCTTATCTTAAGGATCCTATCCAAAATGCTACTCTTCAAGGAATCGTTTTGGGAGAAGCCAATCTTGACAAGAAGCACAAGGTCGCCACGCAAGGACTTTTGTGGCTCACGCGCGGTCTTTCCTTCACGGCGAAGGCGCTGCGCCGCAACGTTTCGGACCCCAGCCAGGAGCTGACTGTATCCTTTACAGATGCCTACTCTGAGACTCTGAGCAAGTACCACAACTTTGTAGTCAGAGGAGTCTTCAAGATGGCCATGAAGGCTTGTCCCTACAGAAAGGACTTTTACGCAAAGCTCGGAGATGACCTTGACAAGGTCATGGCTGAGCTTGAGGAATGGTTGGCTGCATTGGAAAAGATTGTGGCTATTATTGAAGCTTTCTATGCTCAAGGAGATTATGGAAAGGGATTGTAGAAGAAAAAAAAATATTATTGTTAAATAATATAAACAATTAGTAATATAGTATATTTTTTGGAGATTATTATTTTATTGAATATATTAAGGTTATAAATATATAAAAAATCAAAGTTTATAAAGGTCTAATGAAATTATATATAAAAAAAGCTTTATTTATTTTTTTTATGTCTTGATGATTTATATAGTGATGATGAAATTATCTAGGTAACATTATTTATATAACCTATTTGTTACAACAAAATTACAAAATATTTCATTCAGTATTTTTATATTTTGAATCAATTGAAAAATATATATATATATTCTATAAAATGTTTTCATATCAATTTTTGATATTAGAAATTTTTTTTAATAAATTATAATATTTACAAATTAAATTAATAAAAACGAAACTGAATATTCCATTATTTAAAATCAGTTTTACTACTTTTTGACTTTTCTACATCAATTTCAGCAGCAATTATTTCTGGTTTATCAATATCATCATTATTGTTTATTGATTCTTCTTCTTCTTCTTTTGTTTCTTCTTGTTGTTGTTCCTTTTTAGCAAATACAGGATTGGGAAGTCTTGCTCTTGTGTATGGATCAACATAATGTAAAATAGTTCTAAAGCTAACATCTGTTTGTTCACTGAGAGTGTTCCAAGCGTCCAAAACTGCAAATACATTAATATCAGCTGGACTGTTTATTTGTTGTTGCTGAGACTCGTCTTCGGACCTAAACTCATCTTGCAATGACGTTTTGTTGTCACCGCCTTGCTCCTGGTAGTGTCTATATCTTGCTTCGTGCCTTGCAGGAAAGGAAACGTCAACCATGTTTCCAGTGGAAGAATGGCCGGTTGACAGTTTGCTTTCTCCATACTCTTCTTCATCACTAATGCCACCAAGTTTCCGTTGCTTCTCGAGCTCTCGAAGTATATTTGCTTGTTTGATTCGATTGTTTCTTCTCAACTCTTTCAAAATCTTATCTGCCATTGCATATTCAGCATTCCCTGTAGATTTGAAACTAGAAGACGAAACATTACCGCTAGTGTTGCCAAATGGTGGAGGAACAGGAGGCTTGACGTTGGGCCCATACTTGTTACGCATTTCCAAAGACTTTAAGAGACTTTCGTCAACACGACGCTTCCATTCCTTGTAGTCGACAGCCCTGTATCCCTTTGGACCAAACCACCATGACACCTTTTCATTGTTGGCAGTGCCGCCGCCAATGCTCCGCTTGATGCGGGCTTCTGCAGCGCGTCGTGCCTTTGCAGCGTCCTCAGCCCATGGGTCGTACGGCAGCTGCAACCGTACAAGTTCAAGACCAGCAAGGAAAATGAGACAGGACCCTAGCCCAATGTCTACTGCTCTGATTCCGCGACGTAACCAGATCTGACGTTTAGTTAGAGAAGGTTGTCCAGATGGTGGTGGTAGTGCTGTTGAAGGTCCACGGAAATTATTAGGGTCGGAGAATTGGTTTAGCTGAGGTATTCTAGAAACATTGCTTGCAGAAGCAACTGTTGTTGTTGATGGTGGAGGATGTGGTGGCGACGAGCTTTTTCGTATTATTAAAGATGTGGGATCTGCCCAAAAAAGGGATAACCCAATAAATATTTGTAAAAACGTTAGAGTGTAAAGACATGGTCTACAGTCAGAAGCAGGTACAAGAGGACCCCATGGCGAAAGACCAAATGATGGGTTGGGATATCTTTTGTTTGGATCAACTGGAGGTCTGTTGGGTGATGCTGAAGAAGAAGAAGAAGGTGTTGATGAAGATTTGTCTGAAGGAGGACGTGGATCTATATAACCCATAATTAATGAAAAAATATTATTTCTATAGATTTTTCTGTATTATTATTGATTTGTAAATTATATGCAATTGATTAATTGAGTTTTTATTTTTTTATTTTTATTTTGTTCGATGATGTAGTAATAATGATCTTCTTGTTGATGATGTATTTACTTTTCTAAAGATATGGTTGGTTGTAACGTTTATATTTTTCTTCTGACTTCTTTTTTTTTTTTTTTTTTTTTTTTTTTTTTTTGCATGTACTACAGACCACCACCACTCATCAAACTGATGTTGTTACATTACACTCTCTACCTACCACTCAACACCTTGAATATACAAACTACAATTAGAAAAAAATAATAAATAAATAAAAAATGAAATTGCTGTCTCAAAAACAATAAATTAATGTGATAAATAGCATCTCTATAAATAAATAAATAAATAAGAAATAAAAAAATAAATCAAATGTTTAATTTTCTATTTACAATGAATGAGAAATATTCTTCTTCTTCTTCAAGATTTAAATCCTCATCTGAACCATGAAAGTATCCAATGGTTTTTAAAAGTTGATGTAAAGGATTTCCGGAATTTTGGTTAGTACCTGTTGCATCCGGTGCAACGGATTTTTGCAGAGGTTGGTGATGGTGCTGTTGTCGTGAAAAAGATTGTGAACAAGAAGAAGGAGAAGAATAAGAACAAGAGGATGAAAAAGAAGTAGGAAATGATTGTGGAGTTAATGGAGGTCTAACAATACTACCGCTTGTAATCTTGCTAAACCTCTTGATTTTGATTCTTTGCAAACTCGGATGCTCCCGCACCAGGCGTCGGAACTGAGGTGAGTAGAAAAAGTAGCCGTTTTTAGGAATTCCCAAAACCTCCAACTTGGAAAACTGCGGCAGTCCAAGAAGAAGCTCAAAAACCACTTGCCATTGAGATAGCCGATATATTGTTTCTGGGTACTTGTCTTCACCAGAGCCGCCGCCCCACGCGCGCGAGTCATATTTCAAGCAGTTCAGCTGTGGCTCGCTTATAACGTTGAGAAGGTCGGCGGTAAAACTGTCATCAAATTCATCTAGGTAATCGTAAAGCAATGAATCCTCTTCGTCATCATCTTCATCTTCGGCAGTGTTTTCCTGAAGGGGTTCATTCGGATCATTGAGTTCATCAGAAGACGATTCGGAAAACGATGGTGATGACGATGAAGAAGGACTTGATAATGATGACGAGTTATATCCTAAATGTGGATGATCAGATAAACCTAAAAAGCAATTATCCAATTTTTGACGCTTGCATTTGTGAGCATCTAAAGATAAATGAGAAGATGGTTGTTTTAATTTATTCTTTGAATTAATATTATTAATATTATTAGTATTATCAACAGAGGATGCAGAATTAGTGATATTAAAGTTAAAATTTGCATATAGATTATTAGGACTTTTATCTTTGTTTTTGTTTACAAAACTGTTGCCGCGGGTGCTACTATTATTCATGTTTTTACAAAGAGTCAAATCATTGCTATAATTGTCTCTTTGATTGTTTGCACATTTTTGATGAGAAATGTTTCGGGTATCGGTACTTGTATTTAAACAAGAATTTGAGCACAATATTGATCTTTTTTGCGCAAAATAATAAAATTCTGTCGACATTTCAACATCATTCAAAACTGTAATTTTATTAGTGTTATTATTATTATTATTATTATTATTAGTAGTAGTAGTAGTAGTAGTATTCTCCTTGTCAACTGATTGATTAGAGTTGGGATTTTCAATTGATTGCTGTTGGTTTGATTTGGTTTTTTGGATCGGGTATAATAATCCCTGCATCTTTAAATTGATCAGTAACCTGTCTTTGACTTCCGGGAAAACATCAAGCCACTGGTATTCACTATTTAAATCAATATAAAGTTGCTTTAAATGAGGCAAGACATGGCTACTTGAAGAGCCATTTTGGGAATGCAGAAAGTCGTAATTCAAAAGCAGCTGGACCATGTTGCCGTAGTATCTGTCTATTTCCAATTTGGTAACAGTAGACAGAAACTGGCAATTTTGCAAGGCAATTGGCCGGCTAGACTGGGTTTTGAAAGAGGATAGATTGGGTGTGAAGAGAAGCTGGTCAAAATTAAGTTTGCACGTAGTTAAGATTTCGACGCTAGTTATTTGAGGCAGAATAAGAGGGTAGAGAAAGTCGTCTTTATTTTGCGGGAATGGGTCCAAAGATGCACTGTTGGTGAGGAGTTGAAATCTAGAGGATTGTATTGAGCCAAGCCGTGCCATAATGGCTGAGGGGAGCTCTAGGTGTCGAGAAAAGGTCTGTAGCTGGCGAAGGTGTTCATAGTTTAATATAGTATTGTCATTGTTAGAGAGATTATTATTTAGTCGATTTGAAACAAAGGATGATAATAAAGAGTTAAAGTGGTTGTTTGTTGCTGTTGCTGAGGAAACGGCAAAGGGAGTTGTTGCTTCTCTATTTGTATCTGAAAGTTGGATAGTAACATGGCAAAAGTCTAGACCATGGGGTAGCAATAATAAAGTTGCAATGTGTGCATTTCTATCGCCAATTGTTAGCTGCGTTTTAAGTGTTTTCAGATGCTTGAAAGAATTAAACATTTCATACATTTGAAAATATTCCAAAGTGTTTAAAGAATCTGAAGGATTGATGGTGAGATGTTTGATATTTGGAAATGTTTTCAACAGATCAAAGTATTTTTCAGAAAGAGCGGTCGAATTCAAGTCCAATGACTGGATTGATTTTCTGTTATCGTGAGATATATTTTCAATATAGATTGGCTTATTAAAGGCGCCAAAGTAGCGAGTTTTGGAGTGAATTGACACTGACACTGAAGGGTCAAGTGAGTTGAGTATATTATTGATAATGTTTTCACTTTCTTCTTGTTGTTCTTGCTGTTGATGCTTATGATGATCGTCATTACTTAATAGGAATTTTTTAGGGGGAGTTAATGAGGTGGATTCTGTTGGAATGATTGTAATTGATTTTAGGTTTGGATAAAAGGACTGTAGATCATAGTCCAATTGTCGTATCCAAAAATCAATCAGTTGAGTAAGTTTGTCTTGAGATGGAGAATACGACACTGGAGAAGACGTTCTTTCTTTTGAAATCAATGATGAAAGAGTTTGATTTGATGATGATGATGATGATGATGTATTGTAGTTATGCAATAGTAATAAACTTCCACGACGACTGACTATATTTCCATCATCATTGAGAGTAACACTATGGCTATTACGAGACCGTTTGGAAGAGTGATGATGACGAGGTTTTTTTAGCATTCTGGAAAACTGATTCCTAAGATTTGGGTGTGATGAGTAGTGATGAGAAACGGTTGGCAGATGACAAGAATAGCCCGGTAGTTGGTCATCTTGAATAGAAGTATCTAGTAATAAAAATAAGTTTACTGTCAGGTGTTTGACATGTTCGTTTTTAAACCATGAGTATCTTGAAGGATCAAGAAATGCCTGGCGATGGATACATCTAACTGCTGGATTCCAGGCAGCTGGAGATGGCGGAGTATACTGGTGAGGACCATACTGATAAGGCTGTCTAGAGCATAGAGGAGTGACTTGGCAATGAGACCAAGATTCGTTTAAAAATATGTCATAAAATGCTGTACATGTATGTGCTAATTGTACTAGATCATAAACAGGAAGATATTGAGCTAGTTCTTTATAGAGCTCCAAGGGAAGAGATAAGATGGGAGAGTGTTCCATGGTCAAGATTATCAAAATGATGATAATATAGGTAAGCAACGATGTGCTAGGGAAAGAGCAAGAGTTTAAAGAACAGAAGATGAAAAGAAAACATGGAGGAAAGGAAAAAAAAAAAAAGGGAGGGAGAAAGAGATCAGTTTATATATATATATTCATATGTTTTTTTTTTTCTTTAATATTTTTAATTTTCTTGGACTTGATAATAAATATAGGGCAATATTATTGTATCGGTGATAAAAATACGAGTTTTAGGAGGTTCGTATTTTTTTTTTTAGTAGTAGTCAAAAATACTTATAATAACAATAAAGGGCTTCGTATTATTTAATACTAATCAAAATTTTAAACAAGCGTTTCTTATGACATTACACACATTTGCACAAGATTTGAATTGGTAAAATTAAAAAAAGGGTTCATTTTTAATTAGTATGCAAAATAGCACAGAATAACTTATACGATTTTTCTTTAATCAACTTATTTTTAAACAAGCTTGTTGTCGTAACAACCTTGATTTTTCTTTTTCTTTTTTTTTTTTTTTTCATAATGATAATGATAAAATTTTAATGTTTCGATTCCAGTTGATATTTGAATTGTTACAGTGAAAGAAACAAAACGGTTTATATTTCAACTAGGCCGAGAATTTTTTTTATAAAAGAGATATTTAGTCGCCATATATAAAGTTTTTTTTTTTATAGATTTTTATTATATTGAATATTTTCAAACAAAAGGGTTTATTTCATTATGAACAGTGCATTTAACGGTATATATATATATAAAATACGACAGATGAAAATGATCTCGTTTGTAATTATATTTTAGTTAATATCTCTATAAACTCAACGTTAAAAATGATACTATTATTATTGGATGATTTTATTTAATTGCCTTTTTTTTTTATCTTTCTCTCCTCTGATATCAATCGGCACTGCCTTAAAAAAATATAAATTGTCAATCCCCTTAATAGACTTTTTTTCTTTCTTTAATTTATCATTGTTGAACTCTTATTAGATGATTAATGATAATAACAAAAAATATATTTTTTCATTTTTTAAATGATGATCTAGATAATCGTTATTACTTTTTTGTTCTTTTATTTTATTTGAAGCACAAGTTTTTATTTTATTCTGTTGATCTAATTCATAAAAGAAAGAAAGAAAGAAAAAAATAAAGCCTTTAAAAGGAAACTCAAAAGTAGCTGAGTCATCATCTCATGAGTTTTCTTTGATTGGATGCCCAGTTTTCTAAAATAGAAAAGACTGATAATGAAAAAAAAAAGTCTAGACCTTTTTATTTTCAAACTTTTTTATTCAACATTTAAAACCGTTTTTTTTTTTTCTAATTCTCTCTTAATTCAAATATATATTTTTTTATTAACATTTAAAAAATATACAGTTAATTTTATTTTATTCACGTATACGACTCTGTCAATATTTTGTAGATAACTAGATTATTAAAGAAAAAAACCCACCATATAATCTTTTATTTATCATCGATGATCATCAAAAAAAAAAAAAAAAAAAAAAAAAAAAAAAATTGAAAATTGGACAATAGACTTGTTTGAATCATAAGTTTAAATATTTACATTTAATCTATACATTTTTTTACATTGTAACTATTATAATTTTTTTTACAATTTAATATATAAAAATGTATATCTAGAATTTTTCGATGAAAGTATAAAGGTTTTTTTAAGTAATACTTCTATCTCTATAAACATAATATTTTTTTTAGTATGATAATAATAGTATTAGCTTCGATGATTATCATTATTATTATTGCTGCTATATATATTTTTTTTGGAAAAAAAAAATTGTATAAAGTTAATGAGAACAGATATAAAATAAATAAAGTAAAAAAGCCTATTCTAGAATTGGGTCTAGATTTCTGTCTATTTGTTCTATATCTGCCTCATAGAACATTTCAAAAAAAAGAAATATATATATAATTTTGTAACAAGTTTTTCATGTTTTTTTATTTATTTTTTATAACTTTTTTTATTTTCAATTATAATTGATCTAGTAAGAATTTTTTATTTTATCACGCTAGAATTTTTCTCTCAAAAAAATCAATAAAAAAAAAAGCTTAGTATAATAATTAAGACCTATATATAAAATATACACGTATATATAGATACAAATTTACTATGCAATAAACATAAGCTTTCCAAAGTTCATGTGACTATATACTTGAATATGTATACCAAAAATAAAAAAAAATAATATTATAATAAAAAAAAAAAAATAAATAAATACATATATTATTAGTAATTATCATCTATTAAAATTATAAGATGAAGAAGGAGGAGGTGGTGGAAGAATTGGAACAGAACTATTGGATTTAAGTTGTTGGGACAATGATGGTAATGATTGATTTCTTCTAAAGTATTGTTGCTGCTGCTGGCTTCTCAAACAGTCACCCTGCGGTTGATGCCGCTGCTGCTGGTTACAGCTTTGGTGATTCTGCACAATGTGCTGATTATAATGATGTTGCTTTTGCTGCGGCTGCTGTTGATGTTGATGACTACTATTTAGTATGGCACTAGTACTTTGCTGACGATAATGACTGTGATGATGATGACTTTGGGATTGATGCTGTTGGTACTGTGTAGAACTTGTTTGTGGGTATTGTTGGTAGATAGGAGAGTGCTTAGAAAGAGAACGGGAGCTTGTTACGTGTCCACTGTAATTGTACATTTGGTCATATTGCTGCTGATGATGCTGCTGCTGCTGCTGCTGCTGTGGCTGCTGAAATCTGTAGCCTGAGGAAGTTGCTGAAGAAGGTGATGGTGACAGCGATGTTGGTGGAGAAGACGATGGAGAAGTTAAATGTTTTGGGTCACCATAATGAGGGTGTTGATGCTGTTGTTGCTGATGATGACTGTAGTAATATGAGGATGGTGACGACTGCAGGCAATCTTGTATTCTAGGTAAAAAGTGCCCACTTCCTGCTGAATTGGAAGAAGAAGAAGAAGAAGATGATGATGATAGTGGTAAAGATTCTCTTCTTTTTGGTGGACAAGAAAGTGTATCTATAGGAGGTAAAGAAACAACATATCGTGGTTGTTGTCGTTGCTGCTGCTGAATATGTTGTTGTTGGGGAATTATCATTGAAGGTGTTGAATGAATAACATCTTTAGAGTTAGACAACCTAGTTGAAACTGATGGTGAAAAAGAAGAAGATGACAATGATGATGAAGAAAACGGTGGTGACGATGTTAGAGGTGCAGTTTGTGGCCGAAGTTTTGGGTTTAATCCATCTCTAAATTCAAATCGGGGTCTATATCCCTCGCACCTCCTATGGGTTTTCAAGCAGTTGTTACATTGCGGTTTTGTTTCATCACACTTTATTCGCCTAAAACATTAAGAAGAAGAAATGAAAAAATAAATAAATAAGCATTAACATTAGAATGAATGAAAAAAAAATTTCAATTAAAGCTGATTAAAAGAATTTAAAAATTTAAAAAGTAAATAAATACAAACCTTTTCTTACAAGTATAACATCCATCTCTAGTACGTTTTGTTGTTCTATTCCTTTGACGAGTTATCTTATCTGAAGAAATTGTTGAGTTCATAATAAAATTTTTATAATGTAATAATAAAAAATATTGTAAATAAAAGATCAATTTCGAAGAAAAGAAGTAAAAAAAACAAATATTGAAAATAAGAAATAATTAAACAGATTAAATTAATGAGAAAAAAATATATACAAATGAATATTCAAAAAAAAAAAAAAAAAAAAAAAAAAA
>CBXB010000014.1:258911-272333 GCA_000817185.1 Magnusiomyces clavatus CNRMA 12.647
AAAAAAAAAAAAAAAAAAAAACTGATAAATTAAGCAGTAACATCATCTAAAATGCTTGCACTGGTGGGTACCTGAAAAGCGACTTGATGATGAATAAGTTTGTCACCAGAGTCCCCAGTAGAAATTTCCAGATAGTTTTGATTAAGCAAATTTTTCCAAAAGTCCATCTTTGGAGCCAGTCTTTCGTTGACAGCAATGGCTCTATCAACACCCAAAATAGCATTGTCAGAAATCTCACCTCTTTCTAAAGATTCTGAAAAAATATTGGCAAACACTTGTTCTCTAGACGAAGGAAAGCAGGCTCTTAAAAGAGCTAGCAAATCTAAAGAATCAATATTATTTCTAACTTGTCTGAGTCTCTCCCATCTTTCAACAATCATCTTTTCACTAACTGGAATATTTTCAAAGGAATTTAAAATAATTCTGCATGAAACTGAGTCTTGAGGTAAACGGTAAATGTCAAAAGCTTCAATGGTTGTAAATACAATGTCTGCATCCCCCCATGGTTGAACGCTAGATAAAACAGTGTTGAGGAAGATTGGGCTGATTTCAACTCTAGTTGTGACATAAAATTGAATAATTTCTTTTAGTCTATTGACAGCCTCAGGAGTAGAGGTTGGATATGTTTGCATGAAGCATTGCAAAAATGTGTGTACTGTAGTGTTAAACATCCATTCGCCCATAGATCTTTGAAGACTAGAAATATAAGCCTTCCATACCTTTTCTACAGCATCCAAGTTAAATGGAGCTTCTGGATTGTTCCAGATTCGTTCCATAAGTCGAACGACTGTAGAGGGATGAGTGGAAGCCTTGTAAGGAGTTTTTTTCTCAATTCCATTATAAAAAAAAAGTAATGCCGTTTCAATGTCTGAGCAGTCACCAACAAATCTATCGTGAATTCTAGAGAGGGAATACTGTTCTTGAGGGTATACTCTTAACATACTCTTAAACAAGTTGAAAGCTTCGTCAATCTTGTCATTCTTAATCAAAGCACCTACCATGGCTTGTTCCAGGTTGGCTGATGGCTCACCTTCGTGATTGGCTTTTGAGGTTTCGTAAATTTTCAAAATGTCTTCAAAAGGAGTGTTTGCAGCGTTCATCAAGTCAATAATGGCGCCGATAACTTGAGGGTTCCAAACCTCGTTGGCACATTTAGAGTGTTGAGGATCTGCGAGTTTTTGCCACAAAGCAATACCCTCCTCAGGACAGTCAGATGTAGCAAAAGATGTGAATAAATGAATAAACCCCCAGAAGGTGCAGTGAACAACTCCACTGTATAAATCATCAGCGATTGTCAAAATATGGTTTTTGATAGTGTTTGTTTCTTGTGTAATATCTTTGTGTTCAGCTTTCTTTTTATTGCGCTGTTTTCTAGTTAATCTAATATGTGTATGAAGCCCCTGAAGTAGTCTAGCAATGTCACTAGTGGTGAATGGATTCTCGTTTCTGATCTTGAGGTAAATGGACATTGACTGGTCAAGGTCAAATAACAGGTTTGAACTTCGGATACGGTCAACCTGGTTAAAGCTGTTAAGTTTATCATTGAAAATGTTAAGTTCTTCTTGATAGGCAGCTCGCTTAAATTTGTTTGGGACACGAGTTCTGGATGATTCAAATACTTGTTGTTGCTGTTGTTGTTGTTTTGGGTGTAAAGTTTGAAACTGCCGTGGTCGAACGGACTGAACATTATTTCCAATAGTGAGTTTAGAGGCGACGGATGAGAATGCTCTCAACGACACTTGTCGTGGAGCTATTTTTGAAAGCAACATTCTTTAGAATTATTTAGATTTGTAAAAGTAAAATAGAAAACTGATTAAAATCTAAACTGATTGTAGTCTTTTGTGCTTGTTGATAATTTATTATAATTGATTTTAAAAAAAATTAAAAAAGTATAATAAGAAGAGAGAAAAAAGAAGGAAAACGGTAGGAGAAAAAATTTTTATACTTGAATATGCGGGAAACGGGGTAGCACTGAGAGTAATTGGTGGCAGGTAAGTTGGTTGGTAAGTAGTGTCTAAACCCTGGCCCTCCTAAAAATAAGCACATAAATTGCGGCACCGGCAAATACGCTACATCCGCCATCAGCCAATCGTCAGATCCGATTCAGAATTGAACTGATTCAAGTTACCCTGCTTGTAAATACCTGGAATATCCAATAGACTATTGTTACATAACAACTTTTTTTAGCAACAACAAAAGCCTCACGCCATTAAATATTGGTTCTGGCGTTATCTTGTTTCTTTAGATTACTATAGAATGTTTTTTTTTCTTCCATATTTATATTTCACAGGTAAGGCTGATATGATTTTTTGTTTTTATTTTTTGCATATGACATATGGGACATAATCGAGCCAGAGTATGTCCGACATAGTATAAAGTTTCTGACCATTTTGCCACATTCTGCTTAGCCCCATTGACAATAACAAAAAAGACCTATTAGGCACATGTCATGTGACATGCAAAATTTACATGCAATGTAACTGTAATACAACCTTTGTTACTTCTCTTTTTTGCTTTTTACTAAACCTCCATTATACAAGATTTCAGATACTGATTTTTTTCAATAATATATCAAAATATAATAATACCATAGACATGGCAACCGGAAACGCTGCTTCATCAATAAAATATTCACACACCTTGTGGTCTCCCTCGGATACCATACGAGATGTGGCAGAAGTACTGGGAATTTCAAATCTTCCAGATGAGGTTTCTAAATCTCTCGCCATGGAGGTCGAGTATAGAATTCATGAGGTAGTTGAAGAAGCTGTCAAATTTATGAGACACAGCAGGCGGACAACTTTAACAACAAAAGATATAAGCAATGCTTTACGTGTAATGAACGTAGAACCGCTTTACGGCTATGATACGACGCGTCCTCTTATTTATAAAGAAGCCATGGTTGGACCAGGGCAAACGCTATACTATGTAGATGATGACGATGTCGATTTTGAGAAAATTATTAATCAACCTCTTCCAAAAGTTCCAAGAGCTACCTCTTTTACAGCGCACTGGTTGGCAATTGAAGGTGTTCAGCCAACAATTCCTCAAAACCCACTGCCCTCAGAAGTCGCAATGATTCCACCTTCAGTTAGAGGTTCTCAAGTCACACACTCTGTATCAGCTCTCGCCTCAGATGTCGAGGTTAAACCTCTTGTCAAGCACGTCATATCCAAAGAACTGCAAATTTATTTTGACAAGGTTGTTGAAGCCTTATTACAATCAGCAAAAGACGAGTCTAACAATGAAGAATCTGAAGAGAGTGCTTCAAATACGACTGCAGATGGTCCATCCAGCGGTGGAGGGGCTTCATTAAGATCTATTGCTCTAAACAGTTTAAGAAATGATCCAGGTCTTCATCAATTGGTCCCATACCTTGTTCAGTTTGTTCAAGAACAAATTTCACAACATCTTAAATCTAATCTCAACATTGTAAACACTATGCTTGAGGTCATCTACGCCATGCTTCAAAACCCAAACATTTTTATCGAACCTTACATTCATCAAATCATGCCATGTCTTTTGACTCCCTTATTATCTAAACGCGTAGGCCCCGAAACTTCCTCTTCTGCAACACCAGCAGACAGAGATACTGTAATGACTAACAATGATGCAGATGAACATACTGACGAAACAAGTTCAAGAGTTATCGACACAAACACCTATGCCATTCGAGATTTTGCTGCTTCTCTTATCAGTCGAATCTCGGAGAAGTATAGTGACGTTTACTACAGTCTAAAGCCACGTGTTACACGTACACTGCTTAAAGGCTTTATGGATGTCAATCGTACCGTGCCAAGTTGGTATGGTTCAATTGCCGGTATCAAGGGTCTGGGCCCTGAAGTCGTGCGCGTTGTCATTGTCGGCAACCTCAAGGCATGGTATCATGGCGTTTTACCACGAATCACAGATACTCAAGAACAACTGGTGCTCACTAATGCAATCATTGATGCTTTAAGGACATTGAAAAAGGATCTACCTGATCTATACTTATTAGAGGAAGAAGAAAACAATTTGCTATCACCCGAAGATGAGCAGAAGGTCAAACAATTAGTGGGAGAAAAATTTTTCGAAGCTTTACAAAAGGAAAAGGATGGAAATCTAATTGCCAAAGCTTTAATTTTGTAGAAAGAAAAAAAATGATTAATCAATTATTTATGATTTTATATACATATAGAAATACTACTATTGAATGTTTGTCATATTTCGATTATTCGCTCCAGGGCCAAAAATTTCATGTTTTTGTTTCCTAAATAAAGATATCATTTTTTTCTCTTCCTCAGTAAGAAGTGGATCATCGTCAGATTTTTGATTATTTTTTTCAGAGCTATAGGCTGAATATTTTGGAGGAATGTTGAATGGTTGTGGGATAATTGATTCTAATACAGGTGTATTATTGGAAATAGTTTTTACTGGTGATTCTATTTCACCAACAAAGTTGGGCATATGATGATAATGAGATTCATCTGTAGTTTGTGAGTATAAAGAAGACGATGATGGATGGTGTTGATGTAATTGAGAGGAGTATTGTTGATCAGATAAATTAGATGGCTGATTACAATGTTGCTGGTAAGATGAGAGTAATTTACTATTGTACGAGGATATTAAATTATTAGATGATGAAAGCAAACTGTTGTTGTAGTTTTTTGCGGGACAAGATGGGATATCAAACGGCGTGGCTTTTTTTCCTGATTTCATACTCAATGGAGATTCGGTGATCTCAAAGACAGGACTGTTATTATTATAGTCAATTGACTTCTGTTGAGTTGACTTATTCAATTCCAGCAAACTCCCACCAAACGGGTCACCACTAGATTTGCGCTTTTGAGGAGTTTCCGCAATAATGATTTTTTTGCTATTATCCGATTTGGTTGGCTGATCCTCAGAGTCTTTGAATTGCCGAGCTTGTCCATTCCAGTTGAGTGGAGAAGAGTCGATATGCTGATAAAGTGAACTCTTACGCTTTTTTTTAGGTGTTCCATTAATCTCTCCACCATTCTGGTAAGATGATGAGTGTCCAAACTCGCTTAATCTTTTACTACTCTTTTTTAAACTCTTTTTCTTATTGTCTGTAGACGAGGAAAAGGAATTTGTTAATTGAGCAGAAGGAGGTTCACTATTACTAATTGAAGGATTGTTGGCTCTAAATGACATTGCCACTTGCCGTCTATTATTGGAAACCTCAATTATAGTACTATTTCGTGATCCGCCAGTTACTGCGGAAATTGCAGGAACATAAAATCCTCCTCGCATACTTGAGTTGAAGCTATTTGTGGAATTGCTGTGAATTGCAGAAACGGGCCTACCATCGTCTGGTAATCCTATTTGAGATATAGAATCACCTGAAGCAGTTTGTTCCAACTTATGTCTTATCATTGAGGTATCTAAAGATAATGATCTTGAGGTAATTGGCATTGAGTCTGTGTTGGTATCTCTCAAAGAAGCAGATGCAGATGCATGGCCATCATTACGATTCCGTTTACCACTTATCCCCTTTGCCGTCTTTATATATTTTTTACACTTTTCATGCAGTTTTGAATTAAAAAATGGCAATATAATATCTCGACAAAACTCCTGAGCTTTGTCTGACTCAGCAATGATTTGAGCTGGAGTTCTTCTTCCCGCAAGTGAATTTTTCGGCTTCTCAATCGCGCTTTTGGAATTATTATCAGATATCAATGGTCCTTTTTTGTAGGACATTACTAATTCAACATCATTTGGAATACCTTTAGATACAGGAGTAATTGCTTGCCAGATACAAAGGCGATCAAACAAAATGTCTGACTGCAAATCTAACTGATTGATTTTTAGTTGTAACTTTCGTGGTATACCTTCATTTTGGTCTGAATCTTCGTCAGTATCATGGTCCTCTTCCATAGATTCAGCATCAAGACTGACATATGTAGCGCCACTATATAAAGGGACAGAGTTGGAATTTTGAGAAATTGAAATTTTGGCTTGCGAACCAGCTGGAGCTATTGTTGCAAGCTTTCGTTTAAGTTTTTGTGAACCAATAGCAAGCCTTCGCCGTTGAGATGGTGGGTTTTTTTTTACAGATGTGCTAGATGTGAATTCTTGATTTGATCGAGTCTTCGGATCAATTGTATTCAGGGTCTGATTCAATGAAAGAATTTCCAAAGCTAAAATTAACTGCAATTGGATTTCACGTACTTTAAGCCGCTGAGAAGCTGAAAGAATGTCATTTTCTACTACTGGTGTACTTTGCCTATTTTGCAGCTCTTCATTTGAGTTATTGGTATTGCTACTGAAAATATGAGCCTTCCAATTTCGCATGTACTTTTCTTCGGTCTTTGAGCATACACTAAGTTTACTAGAATAATTCAAAACATCAGAGGTGTCAGATAAATTAGATATTATATTGGAAAAGTTTGTGATTTCATATTTTGCATCCAAATCCGCAAGATCCAAAACTAGGTTAATGAGAGACTTTATCAAGGCTATGAGTCCGTTACGGGTTTCAGCATCAGTAGTTGGCGTACTATTGTTGGTCCTTTTCGAATCATCTAAATAATCCGAACTGTTAGTATTAAATTTTGCTATACATATTGCACGAGCCCGTGATAGTGCTGACTTGGCAAAGTACGAGAGGGGAGTGTTTATTGCATAAAGTGATTCAAAGTATTTTCGCTCAATGTAGTTTGCAACGTCTGATATATGTAAAGGTTTATGTTTCTTCGACTGTTTTTTTACTTGTAGTGACTTTTTACTTAAGCTTAATGATATTGGAGAATTCAGACTTTCCACAAGAGTTCTTAAAGAAGTGTTTGTGCTAATCGAACATGTTTTTGAAAGCCACAGTGCTAAATCAAACGGGTCTGTAGGAACAAGACTGGTATCATTATCTTGTATATAATTATCTTCATAAGGCTCCAGACTCATCAAGTCTTCCTTTCGAACATTTGAGTTAAAATAGGTTAAATTCCAAATGGAATCTTGAATGTGATCTGCTGCAGCTAACGAGCACTGACCATTTTCAGCGTCTTCCAGCGTTCCGAGAACTATAAAAGGAGAACGTACAAAAGAGCTTGCGGAAGTTGAGAAATAGTTACCCAATATATGTGAAACTTGTTCATCGGCTACTTTACCACTCTCACAACTAGGTAATGTGAAAATAAAAGAGACATTTTGTTCTTGAGGTGAGGGAAATAGCGATGTTGAAACTAAAGACTTTAGAACGCGTTTAAAGGGGTTGAAAAATAATGATTTTTTTGAATGAGAGAGACCACTTGTCTTAAAAAGAATTAGCATTGAACAGTCAAACGTTTATATTCATATGGAAATACTCACAAGAATTTCTAATCCTCTAAAGTCATTCAGAGAAGACATCCTGAAGTTATTGTAAAGCTATTGTTCAAACATGAACCTAAGTAACTAGAAAAACAAGATATGAGAGGAAAAAAAGTAAAAATGATGTTTACGTGAATTGACGCGTATTACGTAACAATGCTAAAAAAGGTAACAAATTAAAAATACACAAAGCTCACTTTAATATCTACAACTAAAGAAGTTTTATACTGATCTACATATATAATTCATTAATAAAACATATGAAGTTTATTACTATTTAGTATCATCTTCCTTATGGATTGGTCGCAAGATGTCACCATATTCTGAAGGTTCTTTTTTGGCAGCTTGCATTAGCTCATATAGTTGTACAATTTGCTCGTCACTCATTTTTGATAGTTTTTCCATATCTAATTTTTCATTTCGCCATGTATCTCCTTCTATGGATTCCGCATATTTCTAAATTATAGTGTTAGTTTAATCTTGAAAATACACAATGAGTGCATTGATTATCTAATGAAATTGGAATAGGTCTTACCTGCCATTGAGACAAGAATCCTACAATATATAATGGATTGTCTACTTCTTTATGTGCTTTAAACTCAGAACGAACATATTGATCTCCCAGCATTCTGTGCTCTGGAGGCAACTTGCGATGAGCACGCAGTATTCGTCTGTATAGAGGCAATGGGGGAAGAATTGGGGCAAAGGGCTTATTTAAATTTCTTCTAGTAGCATTTAAGACGACTGTTGGGCGCATCTTTTCAAATTTGTATTAGTTTAGTTATAAAGTGTCTATACTGGCAATAGCTTTCTAGTTTATATTATAGAATCAAACAAAAGAGAAATAATGAAGAGCATATTCATAATCACTCTCTTACTTAAAGTATGTAACGCCAATGAGAAGCAGGTAGTTTCAAATATCACTGTCATGTGATTGTTTCACACATGTGACCTCTAATCATGATATTAGTCAGCATTGTAATGAGAGACTTAACTTTGTAACAGCCGTTTTTTATTTTGTGCAAAAAACTCTTCGGACTGTAATCTTCGCAGCATCAACAAAAGACAGCACAATACTTGTCCCAAAGGAGTAATGGTAGCAGAAAAAAAGAATATATAAGAGGCTATAGATTTATTATGTAATTTATGAGTAATAGATTGTTGTAAATGATGGGATCCACTAGATGTGCGAGGAATGATTACATCAAATCTTTTGCGGGCTCTAGTAAACATAGTAGAATATAAACACATAAATTGTACTATTAAAGGTTGAAAAATAAACAAACAAAAAGTCAAATTGTTTTTAAAACAAACCTATCAGGAATTATAGAATCACAAAGAATACTCATTATTTAATGAAAGCTTTGTTATGTTGTAACTAGCTTAAGTAAAGGTGTATTATTTTGTGAGCAAGTAGTTGAACATTCAAATAAATTTTGGATGACAATAAGATCTTGATGATCTTATTTTAAAGAAAAAACAAAACCTTTATATATTACAACTATATGATTCTGCTTACGTCCCATTTAATAAGTGGCGAATTAATGACTAAAACTAGCAATAATTAGGGCATTATATAATGTAAATTTTAGAATCTATATCAATGGTAATGATGCCGGATTGTAAAATAACCTGTAATCTCTAGATTCGTAGTGATGCAGCTGAAGGGCGGAGATAGTTGTTTTCATTGACAACTCCCAATCATTTGGTGGTGATTTGCTGGAAGTCAACGGTAGATTCCTCCGAGAAATAAGTAACTAAACAATCAACAAGCAATATTTCAGGGCACTATGGTATTTTCCAGTAATTAATGTTCCATCCAATTACAACTTTTGGTACCACATATTTTATTTCAGCATGTTGTAACTTTTTTTTTTTTTACTCACCTTCCATAAAAAAAAAATTTTTATATATAAAAAATTCTTTTCTCCCTTTCCCAAAAATTTCTTTTACTCTTTTTTTTCCATCCCGCTCAACTCCTTCCCAAACTCCACTACAACCAAAGCCTTTTTGTGTCTGTGCCCAAGGTTTTCAAAGAAAAGGATCTTAGACAGTAAGAAAGTTTTTCATTGAAACATTCTCAAGTTTTTATTTCAGAAACAAGTATTTTTATATTAAACCCCTCCAAAAAAAATTTTTTCAGTACTGGCATTTCTCCCCTATTTTCAGAACAAATCATTTTTCAACCATAAATTTTTGTGATTGATCCATACCACCAACAACCTACAACCTCAATATTTTTTATACCTATTTGATTAAATCATCTTAATAGTTTGATTTTTGTTTTCTATAATGTCTACTACTCCAGTTTCTTATGCCGCTGTTGCTGCTAAGGATTCGAAAGATTCTGTTGTGGAATCAGCAAAGGATAATTCCGCTCAACAAGAAATAACCACCACTACTACTACTACGTCAAATGACGACTTTTTAGAATCATCTACCGATTCTACGTCCACTCCGACTACTACTTCAGAGTCTGTCCCAGCTACTGAAGAATCTTCTACTGTTGCTCCCGACGCTAGTGATGTTGCTTCTTCTCAAACAGCAACATCTACAAATGCATCTAGTGACTCACAAACTTCTGCCTCTAAAAAAGATTCCATTCCAAGTATAACTAAGGATAAGTCTGCAAGCTTAACCCCTGCCCCAGTGCCAAAAGTCAACATTTGGAAAATTAGACAAGAAACCTTTTCTACAAAACCTACCTCAACACAGGAGTCTTCTACTACTACCAACACCACTACAGCCACTACTACTTCCTCCTCCACAGAAACAAAAACCACTTCTTCAAAAACAACTGAGGCTTCATCTAACTCTCACTCTTCTAAATCTTCCGAATCAAAAGATTCAGTTGCTCCAACTATTTCTAACTCAACAGCCCAGTCTACAACATCTGTGTCAAAGGAACCATCATCAAAACCTAGACGACATTCCCACCATCAAAATCATCACCAAAACTCACAACAAAACGGCTCTTCCGATGAAGCTTCTCTTGACCCTGCGTCATGGCCAAAGCCAGATGAAGGCTCTGTTGAAAGAAAGGAATCAACTTCTCCTGTCGTGAACGGTGCAGCACCCGTTTCTAAATCCCGTGCTGGTAAGGGCAAGTGGGTTCCATTGGCTATTACACCATTAGCCTCTAAACCAAGAAGCTCAAGATCTCGTTCTGGAAACAAAAATTCACATAACTCTAACAGCAATCACAACGGAAGCTCAAATGCCGCTAATAGCTCAAATGGTAATTTCAATAACTCTGCTGCTGCTCATGTAAAGGGTAAGGCCTCTAAGTCATTTGGAAAGTCATCCCAAGGCTCCAAAAAGACCTCTGACTCAAAGTCTTCTCATAAAGCTCAAAGTGCCACATCAAGTAGCTCGTCTAACGCCGCACCCTCAACTGCATCAAATTCTCAAGCATCATCTCCTCAAAAAACCTCTACAACTGCTACTGAAACCACTTCATCTGCTGCCACCGAACCTGCTGGCTCCACTACTGGAACCTCGGCTGCCAACTCACCCGTTACCAGCGGCTCTGCTTCTATCAACACCGCTGGCTCTGCAAATGGATTTTATGGAAAGGGTGCCAAATCATCTGCCACAGTTAAAACCTCTGGACCCAAGAAGGGCCGAGGATCATTCAATGGATACTCCCATGATGAACCACAATTTTCACATCACTCAAATACAGCTAATAGTGGGTTTCACAGCAATCACCACCACTCAAATACTCACAGCCATCACAATGCCCACTATGCTAACGGTTCTGCTCCTCACCATTCTATAACTCATCACGGAAATGGCACTGCTGCTCATCACACACACCACAGAGGCAGCAACTCAGCAAACGGTTCATCAAATATTAACGGACATTCTAATGGAAAATACGGTAATGGCTCATCATACAGTGGATATATAAATGCGTCCACTCCCCGTGGTATTCGTGGAGGCTCCATGCATGCAGGTAGTGGAGGTCATTATACTGCTGGTAAATACATGTATTCACCAGAATACCCCGTCTATGGACAAATTTATCCTGGAGGTGTCATTCCCATTCCATATGAAATGCCGGTTCAAGTTGTTGCCAACCAAGTTGACTACTACATGTCAGTTGAAAACCTTTGCAAAGACATGTATTTGAGAAAGAATATGAATAGTCAGGGATGGATCCCACTTACTGTCTTGGCTGCCTTTAACAGAGTTAAATACTATACCAAGGGCGATATGAACTTCCTTATGGAGGCTTGTCAATACTGCAATGAAGCTGAATTCAATGGTAGCAAAATTAGACCAAAGAACTGGAACCACTTTGTATTGCCATTTGAGAACAGACTTGCTCCAGGTCAAGATGAAAGCAGTAGTGCTTCTACTGAAGTACTTGCTCCTTCAAAGTTGGTTTTTAATGCTGCTGAGGCTGTCCCATTTGTTCCAAAGACTGAATCTGCAGCCTCTAAGGAAGCCACTACTGCTGGTTCAAATTAAATTGAGGCTATTGATACTAAAATAATTAATGAAAGATTATGAAAGAGATTTGGATTATAAATGTGGGGGAATGTGATGCTTTTAAAAAAAAATTTTAATGATGAATTGGTTTTGAAAAAAGTTGGAATTGAGATACACTGGAATAACAACAACAAAAAAATAAAAAAAAAATAAAAAACTATAAAAGACAAAAAGTTAACTATTAAAAGTTTCAGCATGGTTCTAATATATCAGATATACATTTCAGTCAACCATTAATGTTGCTTTTTGTTTTTTTCCCTCGACATTTGATAATACTTATAATGAATTGATGACAACTTTTGTAGCTATATCATTGCTTTTTGACATACAACACTTTACAATTTTACACAATAATTCGCACTCTTTTCTCTTACAAACCAAGAAAATAAAATCAAAATTTTACCCTATTTGAAAACGATAAAAAAATTTGAAAAATACAAAAACCCTATAAAAAATTTAATACTTCAAAAGATGATCCAAATTTTTCAAAAAAAAAATTTATTTTTTATTTTTTATTTTTTTTATTTTCTCTTTTTAAAAAAATTTTACTTTGAATCAAAATATATCAAATATAATTCTCACTATTAAACCTTTGTAAAAAAAAATTCATAACACCATATAAGATTTTTCAAGAAATATATATTAGATTTTTTTTTTTTCCTATATGAATGGTGGAATTTTCCAAAAAATTTATTGACTTACGATATTCTGCTTGTCAAGTATTTAACAACTCTTATACTAGTTAATTTGAAAGTATATACAAAAACCTTTATTAACTATTCAAATCATAAATAAACCAAACACAATTTTTTTTTGAAAAATATGGCCGTAAGAAATGACAACAATTATACATTATTGATAAAGTTTGTGAAGGATGATGGGACAAGTTTTGTTTTGTATTTAGATAAATTGCTAATACTTTAATGACAGTTTTTTTATGCTTTTTTATAATGAAATCACCAAAGTGCATTGTATTGTGTTCAAAAAGCAATAACACTCTGAAAAATCAACTTGATACAAGCAAAGTTTGTAGAATAAAATGATACAACAAAACATATTCCAAAAATTACACTTTTTATAAGATTTCTACAAGCAAATAAGATTTTTAACTTGTCAAACAACTTGAAAATTGGTACACCAGATACTAATATAGTCTTAAATGGTTTACATCTTAAATTACAAAATTAGATAATTATACCCTTATAATTATCAATACAAATACAGGAAAAAACAAAACAAAGTTTAGCTATTCTGATTTGTGCTGGGAGTTTTATACTGTCCTTATAATATTTGTAGGTTAATTTAGGCGGATTTGAAGAATTACAAACCTATAATAAAAAAAAAGTGGATTTAAGCGTAATAATTAGACTCAATTAGAAGAGCTGCTAGATTGTGCTGCTTTATTACTTGCATTATTTCTCAGAAGTTAACTAGTTATCATGATTTTTTGTATAAAGTGATTGTTACTAAGTTTCATCTAATTAGTGTTTTTTGTTTTCACTATATCTATTATTCGTTTCGGTGTAGTTGATAAAAGATGAAAATAAAGGTTGAATAATACTAAGGTCTAATATAAGTCTCATAATACGACCACACGTTTTTTTTTTTTTTTTTTTT
>CBXB010000014.1:275984-288138 GCA_000817185.1 Magnusiomyces clavatus CNRMA 12.647
AAAAAAAAAAAAAAAAAAAAAAAAATCAATCTTATTTTCAGAAAAAAGCGTAAATGTCTATCAATTTATCTTTAATTTACAATGTAAAAATTCCTATTTTAAACGAGTCTAATCTGAATCACTAGCATCACTATCAGAGTCTTCTTGATATTGTGGTACTTCTCCATTAGTAACTGGCAATAGTGTACCATCACTTTTAGTTTTAGTTTCCTCATCATTTTCTTTTGTATCAAAATCCAATTCAGAATCACTTCCAACTTCAGAAGATTTAGCAGATTCTTCGTCGTCCTCTTGATTGTTGGAATTTTTGGCCATTTCCTTCTCTACTGGTAGTACTTCGGTTGTTGATTCGGTGGTAAACAAATCAGTTTTATCTTCAACTTCATCAAAAAACTTTTTGTGTTTTGGTTTTGCAACTTCAGTAGTGGTATCATCGTTGTTGCCATATGATCCTCCATTGGAATTGTATTCAAAGTTTCTAGGCTTTCTGGCTTGTCCAGTCATGTTTTCTCCAAGTAAAGTGCCTTGTAAACTGACAACTTTACCACTAGAAAATATTCTTTTGACATTAAATTTAAGAGTGTCACTTACTTTTTGGCCATTCTCGTCAACCCAGTAACCGAGGGACTTTACAGCATTCTGCATATCCTTAGTCTTTGTATATTCTCCATTTTTTTTCATTTCTTCTTCTTGCATGTCATCGGCAATCTTGTTGACTGCATCCATGGCTTGTGAAGCATCATTACCTTCCCTCTCTTGCGCGTCTTCGCTGTTTTCCGCATTTTCATCTGCCTCAAAAAACACAAACTGCCAACTCTCCGGAATATCTTCTCTACGAATGTTTGCAAGAAAGACTCCGTGCACTAATAGCGAAATGTGTGATGATGCCTGAAAGTTTACATCTCCCTTAATGACTTGACCAGGCTGAGGCTTCCAGATTAAAAAGTCGACAGAAATCCAGAAATATGAATATGGACTTTCGTGTATGATTTTGCCAAATGCTTCAAAGTCTTCACTTGCGGCTTCTTCTTCTTCTTCGGATTGCCCTAAAAGTTTGAGATTTTGGTATGCTAATATAACTCCACCGAGAGGACCATACCATGTTAATAGTAAAGGGTCTAAATGCTGTGTTTGAATGCCAAAGTTGGGTTTAAGTATGTAACATGGAGCTAATGGAAGATATAATGTGGTATGTACTAATGAAAAGCATTTTGATAAGCCAGTCTTTGGATCTATTGATGACTTATCTGATGAAACTTTTGTTTTTTTCTCTGACGAGTAATCAGAATTATGAAATTTACGTTTCTTTTCAGAGCCGTTCGATATTGATGATGATTCAACTTCCATTTGAGAAGTCATTATTTCTCTTGCTAACTTGATTTATCAGCGTAATTAAGCCAAAATAAATACCAATAAAATAAAAGCAAAAATGGTTGAATATTATTAATTTCGTTGATTGTTTTTTTTTTTCTTTTTTTCAATTAACATTCAACGGTTGAAAAAAATTAAAAGATGTTTAAAATTTTTTTTTTTTTTTCAAACAGGTAGTAGAACTAGTTACACAGAAATGTTACAGAAACACAAACATGTAATATTTTGTAATCACATGACATCATGTGCAATCCTTGTTACTATTGACAGGTACAGCAAATAAACTTCATTTCATCATAAAGCATAAGCTATACAGCTTGTGTATATACATGTAAGAAGCTGGTATTAAGAACTGATGTTTAGTAATTTCAATTCCTGTGGATCAAACAAAGTACAACCTGCCATACTATTATCTACTAGAGTATCAAATACAAACTAGTCTTATAAACTTCAAGAGGCTGGTTTTTTCGAAAACGTCAAGTTTGCGGAAATAGCAGATAATCAAATCGAGGTAACTGATTACCAATGTACTAATTCCTTAATTTTTTGTTACATTCAAACTGAATTCCCCAAGCTATATACCGAAAGGATTGATATTATATATAATCTAGGAAATTTTTGAAAAATAAAATGTAGGGCACCTAAAAGCTTAGAAATATCACCTCTTCTGAAATAACCATTAGTATGACACCTGTGAACTTTTACAATCAACTATAAAATATATAGCTATCATTGCAGGATTCAAAACAACTGGTAAAGGTTATGGACGAATTCACAACTGTTAAGGTTGCCGACAAATCAAACAAAGTTTTAAAATACCACACAAAAACTAGGACGTTTGCAAGAAAAAATCCGTTTTTTTCAGTTTGAGTAAAGAAACAAAAAAACAAAAAAACAAAAAAAAGAGAATTGTTATAATTGTATTGCTTATTGACTTGAAAAGTTAAATGTTACAATCTTAACAACTCTAAAACACTCATTTAAAAAATATCAATTTTGATGCACTTCTAATAGACTACTTTTTGGAGTGGGTTGAAAAATGTGTTTTCTATAGTTTGAAACAAACTCAATTTAAGGTACTAAAGCTGCCATAATTTGGTTACTAATGATGTACCTGCTACTCTTGTAAATATTACCTTTCGGTCCTTAGAATCTGTATATGATAGTAAAAAAAAAGGTGACAGTGGTAGTTTCACAAAACCGATCCGCACTTGCTAAAAATGAAAGAATTTTTGCTACTCCTTGAAAATAACAACTCGTTTTGGCCTGAACAAGATAATCCCAAAGACTAATGATGTATAATAATACATGAAAATTTTGAATTACAGGAGATAAAAACTCGTTTACACTTGAAGTTTCTAACATTAAAGTGATCTTCAATTTTGATGTGAATGAGATGACATGTCCTATGTTAAAAAATTGTGAATTATTAAAAATGATTTTTTTCCAACCTTTTTATTTTTTCTTTGAGTTAAAAGTGCTAAGGTAGCCAAAAACAATTATCATTTATGAAGCAAAACATTTGAGACAGGAGTAGAAGCTCACTGTTTGGAGATTTGTTTTCATAATTCAATTGAAAATCATTGTCATTTATTTTAAAGAGGTTTCAAGTATACAGATAATCTATCTCAACTGTATACACTTAGAATGCATAAAATCATTATTATTGTTCATTTTGAAACATGTAATAAAAATGACGTTCTTTTTTGTTTGCAAAAAAAAAAAAAAAAAAAAAAAAAAAAAAAAAAAAAAAAAAAAAAAATGTTGAGACGTTTTGTATATTGAACTTGAATGCATATACTTATGAGACACTTTAATCATACAAAAGTTGATTATCAAAATACGGTTCACTTTATATAAAAAAACATGATCTCAGGTAATAACCGTTATATTGATTTCTTACCAACTTTACCAGCAATCGAGAGTTACTAGTTACTAGTTACTATTGTTTTAATTCCGTAGAAAGCTTTTGAGATTTTTGAATTCTATGACTTCATAAAGTTTTGAATTTATTGAAAACTGGCTCCTTTCCCTATTGCCAAAGACGCTTGAAAGTGTATATGTGTGCTTGGTTTGAGCAATAACTAAAACACTTATTAGATTATCAAAATTTGACAACTTGGTACGCGTCACCTAGAAAACACAATCATAACAACAGGTAAATATCCTTGATTTATTTTAAGCATTCATTGACATTATATAATTTAATTTATAACGTCGAACATAAATATCGATAAAAAAACAAAAATAGAAACAAAATCAAAAAAACAAATAATAAAGAAATGTATATAAAGTAATAATCTTTGAGCTTTCTTCTAAATGAAAGATCAACTCCATTTACCAATAAATTTAAAGCTGCTGGGTGTTGAGAGTATTAAGTTTTGGTTTAATATCATAACGCGTTTGTCAAAAAATTTTTTTTATAGTTGCTTTCAATATAAAGGTGATCAACAATAATAATAAGAACAATAATAATAAGAACAATAATAATAAGAAATAATATCTGCATTTATTCATTAACTTCGTTGCAGTTTCAATTCATTTCATAAAAAAAAGAAAAAACCTTGATTAAAGATTTTATCTTTTCTCTTTGTTGTATAGAAATTCAGAAAAAAAAAAATAATTTCAGAAATAATATTTTTTTCAGTCAGTCAATCAACCAACTTAAAGACTAATTAAAGTTGGCTGTCTAGTACCATCATCGTTTTCCTGAACGGTTTTGGATACATCATAGGCTTGGGTATCATTATCTTTGAGTAATGATTTTCCATTATCAGTCCCGTTCATATATTGCTGTATTTCATTATTGCCGTTGACTGTGCTATCGTTGGATTGTTGTTGTTGTTGTTGCTGCTGCTGTTGAGAGACTTTTTCCCCATTATTTTGTTGCTGTGAATCTTCACCGTTGGCAGCAGTGCCAGCAGCTTGCTGCTCTTGTTTAATTCTTTCTTCAGCCTCCTTACGATCTCGTTCGGCAATTTCAGCAGCTGTCAAAAATCGCCCACCTTGGCCTCTTGGTCTTCTCATCGCATGTTTATGGCGGGACTCGTGCAAGTAAGGACGTCTTCCTCTAGCTACTTTTAGCGATTCTTCCAATTTTGCTCTGGCAGCGCGACGTTTTAATATTCTGTGATATTGTTTAGCATTTACATAAAATGGCTGTTCAGCTGGTTCACCGTTATCCATTTTTTAAAGTATCTTGCTATATATTTCTCCGTTTGAAATTTATCTGGTGAAGTGTTAATAAATGAAATAAGCTGTTGGGGGAGAATAATAGGTTATATTTGCATCAATCAGTGAATTTTTAAGTAGTTTAAACGTAGAAGTGAATTTGAATGTTATAGGTCTGAAGAGCTTAAACGAAAAATGAAAAGTAACTTTGATGAATATATTCTATAATCAAGCGACAGATAAAACCGAGCAGACATCTGCCTTTTTCAATACGATCAAAATGAAAAAAAGAAAAATAAATAATACTGTTGATACTAAATTTATAATACGAAAAAAAAAGAAAAAAGAAATAAAGAGAAAACGGGAAGAAATTTAAACCCGTTATCATGTGATCAATAATAATATTGATTTCTGGCCTATATTTGTGCAACGCCGCAATTTTATTGGTGAAGTGGCACCACCGTGGGTTTTCACTGGGCAAAATCCATGATTGGAAGAAAATTAGGCTGTAAGGCTTTGTTTTTCAAAAACCACATGTTAAATTAAGACAGGGTAACATCATAATGTGTTACAAACATTTGTTACAACATTAAATTTTTTATGTTTTTTTTATTTCAATTTCTAATCGAGAAGAAAAAAAGATTCGCATCACTAATTTAAGAATTTTGACCTGATTTTTTTTTTTAAATACTCATAGATATACTTGAACTTATTTTTTTTTTAATTTTTTTTTGAAAAAGACAATAAAACAGACTAAAGATAGTTCTAGTATCTTCTGGAAACTTTTTGGTTCCAATTTTAAAAAACTATAAAAACTTATCAAAAAAATCTTTTTTAATGTCTTTCTCTTCTTCTTCTTCTTCTTCTTCTCCTCCAACTAATAAAAGAATACCTGAAACGACTGAATCTTTAGATCCATCAAAAAAAATCAAAATGTCTGAAAACACTAATACTAAAAATGATACACCAACAACAAAGGAACAAGAAATGTTCAAGCCTGTCGGGGAGGCTGCTACTGCTGTAGACGACATGGTTGTTGATCCAACAGCTGGCGCCACAGGCGAGGGCATTCGAACTACCACTGCTGCTGATGCAGAAGGACATCCAGTTCAAGAAATTGAATCGCTATGTATGAACTGTCAAGAACAAGGAATCACAAGACTTCTTCTTACAAAAATCCCCTTTTTTAGAGAAATTGTTGTCATGTCATTTTCATGTCCTCACTGTGGTTTTAGAAACTCAGAAATTCAATCCGCTAGTGAAATTCAACCAAAGGGCTGCAGATACACTTTGAAAATTGAAAAGAAAGAAGACTTAAATCGTCAAGTGGTAAAGTCTGATTACTGCTCCTGCAAGTTTGTCGAATTAGAGTTGGAAATCCCAGCAAAGCGAGGGCAATTGACTACAGTTGAAGGTTTACTAAATCAAACCGTTGAAGACTTGGAAAGCGATCAACCTCTTCGTAAGCAAATGGACGAAGAACTATACAATAAAATCGATGCAGTGATTAAGAAATTTAGATCTGCTATAAACGGCGAGATTTTGCCATTGACTTTTACAATTGATGACCCTTCTGGAAACTCGTGGATTGAATTTGTTCCTGATGAGCCAGCCCACAAGTGGTCACATACTGAATACGTTAGAAACGACGAACAGAATGAGCGATTAGGTATCCAAGCCGCAATTGAACGACCAGAGGTTCCATTTGCCATGGAAACTTCTCATGTTTCGGAAGTTGTTCCAATGGGAACTTCTAAGTCAATTGCCCAATCAGTTGGTGGCGAAACTAAGAGACCAGCCGCTGAATCACAATCAGAAAAGATTAACAAAGACGATGACATTGAAAACCTGAACACAGAGGTTCAAACATTCCACGCCATCTGCCCAGCATGCCACTCACCTACACCTACACATATGAAGATTGTCAACATTCCATATTTCAAGGATGTCATCATTATGAGTACAGTTTGCGACCAATGTGGCTACAAGTCAAACGACGTCAAGACTGGTGGCGCAATCCCAGAAAAGGGATCCAAGGTCACATTGAAGGTCACTGATCCTGATGATTTGACCCGTGATATTCTAAAAGGTGAGACTGCTGAATTAAGGATTCCCGAACTTAACTTGGACTTGAACGCTGGTACCCTAGGTGGTAGATTTACTACACTGGAAGGTATCTTGCGTCAAGTTTATGAAGAATTGGAAGGAAAAGTTTTTTCTGAAACTTCTGATTCTATGGATGAAAAGACCAAGAACAATTGGGAAAAGTTTTTGGATAGATTAAACACTGCCATTGAAGGTAAGATTGAGTTTACCGTTGAGCTCACTGATCCTTTAGCTGGTTCCTACATTCAAAACCCATACGCCCCAGATCCAGATCCAAACATGGTTATTGAAGAATTTGAGAGAACTGATGAACAAAATGAAGACTTGGGTATTAATGATATGGTTGTTTAAATAGAATGATTTTGAACTGATATAAATTTTAATATAATTTTGTTAATAAAGTTTTATTTTTTTTATTTGAAATTTGAATAGATAGATATTTTTACCAAAATGGAATAAAATAAAAAAAAAAGTACATAAATAGATTTACATATAGAAAAATTGACAATAAAGTTCATTTTCTTTGAAGAAAAAAAGAGTTAACGTTGTGGAAGAATAGAGATACTAGCCTGATAACTAAGTTTATATCGTTCTACTACTCTTTGAATACCATCCAACCCTTTCTTAAGAGTTTCCAAATCTGGACCATATGAGAAACGAATGTAGTGAAACATGGGCGAGTCGTGAAGTTCTCTTCTAGCCAAAGGGTTAAGATCAAAGAAAATACCAGGAACAACAATAACCTTTTCCTTTAAACATTCTTGGAAAAACCCAAGAGCAGTTTTGATTTTTCCAGGAAGCATGGCCAAGTCCAACCACAAGTAAAAAGTGGAGTCGGGAATACTCTTAAGTGGGATACCGATTTCGGCCAAACGCTTAATGCAGTAGTCCCGTTTCATCATGAAATGAGTCTGTAAAGCTCTCATTTCTTGGTTGACTCTTAAAGGTTCAAGCAATTCAACGGCAGCTTTTTGGAAAGGAACATTGGAACCACCATCTAAGTATGAACCGGCAGAGGCCAAAGAGTTGATATACTCTTTAGGGCCCAAAATCCAGCATATTCTCCAACCGGGAAGTCTGAATGCTTTTGTCAACCCATCCAAGATTAAAACGGGGTCACGATTTACGTCTACCACAAACTCTGCAGAAGAAACAGCAGAACCATCGCAATTGGTTGTATAATTGTATCTTGAGTAAAACTCGTCCATAATAAGCAAGCAGTGTTCTCTACACATATCTTGTAATTTCCTCAAGTCTTCCTTTGGAATGCTATGACCCGTTGGATTTCTTGGATTAGACGTCAACAATGCAGTGACACCTCTTTTCAATTCCCTTCGAATTGTTTCCAAATGAACCTTGTAGTCATCTGATTCATCTAAAGGAACTGGGATTGGGGCAAAGTTTTTGAATAATGACAACATTTCCGAATAGGCAGTGTAATCTGGGAAAAAAAATGAAAGATAACAATCTCTCAATATAGCAGCAATACGGATCAACCCCGCACGACCACCCGGAACAATACAAACATTTTCCCAACTAAAAGATATAAAAAAAAATTAATGTTAGTTCCAAATTTTTGACAACTTAAAAATAGATAATATTTTTTTTAAAAAAAAACCAGTGATTCTTACGTGTATTGACTGGGTTTGTCTTTTCTGTATTCATGGTTGTAAAGATTTGCAACGGCTTCTCTTAACTCTCTTACTCCAGATGTAGGTGCATATTCACGGAGATGAACATCAACATCTAATTTAGTTGGTTTTGGAGGACAGTTAGGTATGTCTCCGACTTCAGGTGCACCCTGACCGAGGTTTGCCCAAGCTATAAATCATTCAATGTGGTGTTTGTTAGCATAAAGAAATGTTTGAAAAATTTAAAAGAGTCATCAGCGTTAAGCGAAACCGGAAAAACTTGGACTAAAATTTCAACTTACATGGGTCTTCATATGTGAAACCTAACTCAGCAGCTCTTTCAGTAGTCCAAATAACACCAGTAGAAGATTGAGCAATATCTAAACCAGGAAACTTATGAGGAAGCTCCTTGTAGACATCGGGCAGAGTGAGAGGAGTGCTTCGGCCGCTTTCAGAGTGGTAGTAGGCGTTACCCGAAGACTTTGGAGGTTTGGAAGTGCCTGATCCAGGCTTGAACCAACGGTTATTATCTAATGACATTATATCTGTGTTTGTAAACAAAGTCTTTAGTAAAATAGTCAAACAACCTTTTAATTTTTTTTTTGAAAAAAAAAAAAAAAACAATTTTAATTAAAGCGCAAGAAGAAGGAACCCAATAATTGAATTTTTTTCTCCAAATATATTCATAGTCTGCTTACGCTTTCTTTTTGGAAGCCTCCACCCTAACCCACATACAAAGAATTTCAATCAAAATTTTTGTCAAAAACCGTTTGTATTTTATTTTTTTAATTTTTATTCCTTAAATACATTTTTCTGATAGACGATTTATTGATTTGATTACTACACAGATCTCCACTCGTACACAACGAGGCCTTATTTTGAGAGATTTATTTATATCACCAAACACAGTTTTTTTATATTTCATTATGATGGTTGCATTTTTAAAACAAGCACGTAATAGATCTTTTCAACAACTGGTTTCTTTCAGATTGATCTATCAACAAACTAAGTCATATGCATCGATATCTCAAGATTCGCGACAGATACTAAAATCTGCGCCACACCACGATGTTGTTGTAATTGGAGGAGGTCATGCCGGATCTGAAGCTTCCGCAGCGGCAGCTAGAGTTGGTGCAAAAACTTTATTAGTTACACCAAAACTCGCTAACTTGGGTGTATGTTCTTGCAACCCCAGTTTGGGAGGAATTGGAAAGGGTATACTGTTAAAAGAAGTTGATGCTTTAGACGGAGTTGCAGGCAGGATTACAGATAAAGCTGGTATTCACTTTCAAATTTTAAACAGATCAAGGGGCCCTGCTGTTTGGGGTCCTAGAGCACAAATCGATAGAAAAATATACCAACGTGAGATGCAACGAGAGCTGACAAATTACCCCAACTTGGAGATCAAGGAAGACGCAGTTCAGGATATCATTATCGACCACTCTGATTCTACACAGTCGCCACACGGATCGGTGAAAGGTGTAGTGCTTGAATCAGGACAGGTCATTTCAACAAACAATGTAGTAATTACTACAGGCACATTTCTTTCTGGAGAACTCCACATTGGTCTAGAAGTTTTCCCAGGGGGGCGTACAGGTGAAAAAGCTACTTTTGGATTATCAGAGACTTTAAAAAATGCCGGGTTTACGATGGGTCGATTGAAAACGGGTACTCCTCCTCGTCTTGCTAGCGAGTCTATTGATTATACTGGACTCATGGTCCAATACCCTGATAATCCAGCTACACCATTTTCATATATGAACGACCAGATCGATCTCATCGACCAGCAGGTCAACTGCCATATGACTCGTACCAATACAGAAAGTCACAAGATTTTGATGGATAATTTTGATAAATCAGTTCATATTAGGGAAACAGTCAAGGGACCTAGATATTGCCCCTCTATTGAAAGTAAAATCAAGCGATTTACTCATAAAGACAGCCATCAGATCTGGTTGGAGCCAGAAGGATTAGATACGAACATTGTCTACCCTAATGGTATTTCTATTTCGATGCCTGCTGATATTCAATTCCAGTTTCTAAGAACAATCAAAGGTTTGGAAAACGTCAACATGTTGCAGCCAGGATACGGTGTAGAGTATGATTATGTTGACCCAAGAGAGTTATACCATTCTTTGGAAACCAAACGTGTCAAGGGCTTGTTCTTAGCAGGACAAATCAATGGTACCACTGGTTATGAGGAGGCTGCATCACAAGGTATTATTGCTGGTATTAATGCAGGAAGAAAATCATTAGGTTTGGAACCATTTTTAATTAAGAGAAGTCAAGGGTACATTGGAGTTTTGATTGATGATCTAGTCACCAAAGGTGTTGAAGAGCCATACAGAATGTTTACTTCACGATCCGAATTTAGATTTATTCTTCGATCTGACAATGCCGACTTGAGATTGACTGAAATCGGTCGTCAGCTGGGTGCCGTAGGAGACAAGAGATGGGAAAGATATCAAAGAGATTTGGATGAATACAATACTCTTCTAAACGTTTTGAAAAAAACCCAATACTCATCTAGAGAATGGTCGAACAAACTTGCCCAAACTTTCTCTGCTATAGATTCACAACAAAACGATGCAAATTCTCAACCGCCACTAAGAATTTCATCTACAGATGTTCAACGAAAAAGTGCATTTGAAATTTTAAGAATTAAAGACGTACACCCAGAACATCTTGCATCAATAATTCCATCTCTTTCTTTGTCTAATGTTTCAAATCCTAGAATTTTGGAAAAACTAGATATTGAGGCAAAGTACTCACCATACATCAAACGAGAAACCAATTTAATCAAGGCTTTTGAGTCTGACGAAAACCTTTCTATTCCAGAAGACTTTAACTATGATCTTCTTCAAAGTTTGTCGAACGAATCCAAGACCCTGTTGCAGCAAATAAAACCTAGAACATTGGGACAAGCTCGCCGTATCCAAGGGGTGACACCCACTGCATGCATTGATTTGTTTAGATATGTCAAGTCAATGAATGTTCCTGGCTCTGTTTCAAACAGTAGTGAATGATTATTTTTATATTGTTTTTTTTAATGTATATATTTTGCTTTTTTTTGTTTTGTTTTTTTCCTCAGAAATATTTTTGAAAAAAGGTTATTCTGGTATTACTTTTGACAACATAAAATTTATCAATAAATATTTCACTATAACAAAAAATGCAATAAAATTGAATTATTTTTTTTCTTTTTTCCAATGAATGAAATATAAATGCCTTTGAAGTAATCCATTTTCTTATGAAATGTTATAAAATCTCTAAAGTAGTCTAAGTAGTTTTACTCTGTGATTATACATACATTTTATTTACTCAAAAACTTTTTTTAGTTTTCTTAGTAGCAGGATTAAGTCGAGCAAAAAAAATAGTGATTATTTTATAAAATTTTCAGTATGAAAAATTTTGTTTTAAAGTCCATGTGTAAAACCACTTTGAATGAAAAAAAAACAATGTGCTTCCATTATACAAAAAGTTAGTTTGTAATTGTCTATTTAATAGTATTCAAGTTGTGTACAAGTGGGGTAAACAATTAACTCAATTATTATTATTATTTTTTTTTTAAAGATATTACTGTTACTGAAAAGTGATTCAAATTCATATTTATTGTTGACAAAAAATAATTCAAATAAAAGACATTGTGACCAGCATGGATTTATTTTGCTTTGGTTGTACAACACTCTATATTATAAACATTCTTTACATAATTCCAATGTTGGATACACAACTGTTGACAAATTGGCACTTGTTATTTTTTTTTTTTTTTAAATAAATGTATAGAAAACTTCTTTAGTACTAAGATATCATTTAAGCTAGCATGGCATGGGTGAAATATAACTAGTTTTGCAAAAAAAAAAAAAAAAAAAAAC
>CBXB010000014.1:305550-322762 GCA_000817185.1 Magnusiomyces clavatus CNRMA 12.647
GTTTTTTTTTTTTTTTATTCTTTTACATGTTCATCATTAAAGATAAATTTTGATTAGATTAAACTTCTATTTGAAGAAGCTATAACTGAAATATCATTGATACTACATTTTCATCAACTTCATATGACAGTTTTCAATTGAATTTTTGATTGAACTTTTATTTTTTTGACAACTTTTTACAGTTCTCCTTTTTTTCTTTCTTTTTATATATATATATATATATATACATATATAAACTAAAGTTTATCTTTTAAATATTTTTTTATTTCTTCTTCTCCTAAGGGTTCATCTTGTTATTTTTCAAATTTTTTTTTATTCTACTTTTATTAAAAAAAAAATCGGTTAGATATTCATTCAATCATATAAAATTATGAAACCCGCAACTACAAATAAGAACTTAACTACAGATATCCAAACTATGCCCTTTTCAACATTTTCAACTAAACAACATCACAATCAACTTCAAAATCAACCTCCAAACTGCGGCTGCAATTGTAGTTGTGAATGTTGTGTTTCAAATGAAGAAACCTTTTTATTACTAAACAACTTGATAACGTCATTATCGCAACACATTTTAGCCAATAAATCTAAAAATTCTGGTATCAGTGACACTGAAATATCAACCTCAAGGAATCATAACGAAGATTTTACTCCCAATAACATTAGTAACGAGTCTAGTTCCAAAAAGTATATATCGTCTCAAGCATTATCGTCGACTCCTAAATCTCATCATGTTAATAATGGTGCATCATCATATTCTCAGTCTGCCTTTCGTAAACCATCCTTGCGACGTTTGATGGGTAGAAGAAAACAAAACGCCATTTCTCCTAATTCTGTAGATCCCCTACACTCTGCACAAAAATCATACTTTTCAAACTCATCGGACGTCGCATCAAAGGATACATTTCTAAATGGCAATTCCAAAAATACTAGTCCATCAATACCTAAACTCCCTCATGCTCTGCCCGGTCCATCATCCCCCTTAAAAACTCTACTTCTCAACAATATTAACGTCCTCGTGTCAATTACTACTACTCGAGACCGTTTTGAAAATAATGACGATGATAATATTAGTGATGGTTCTGTTTTAGTTCCTGATATTGTTGACTCTTCTTCTTATCTAGAAACAGAAAAAATGAAAAACAACAAGACACTAATTAATTCAATACCCAACAACGCGGAAATTGCTACTGAGCTTGATCTAATCGATTCATCAGCAACAGTTTTCAATTCAAATGAAAACACATTTGTTCATGATATATCAGACGATGAAAAAACCCAGCTATTGCTCTCATCTCAAGAAGCACAAATCAAAAAACTCACTGACCAGCTGGACCTATACAAATCTGCATTTGGTGATATATCTGAAACTAACCTAAGGGTTATTTCAAGTGCATCTCAACCTACGTCATCTTCTCCTACTCCCTCTTCAGATGACCGCTATCTTTTAGAGCTGACGAAATCTCAAAATGCAAACAAGGCTTTCCAAAAGGCCCTTCGAGAAATAGGCGAAGTTGTCATAGCTGTTGCTCAGGGTGACTTGTCCAAAAAAGTAACCATTCACGCACATGAAATGGACCCAGAAATACTCAAATTCAAAGAAACCATAAACACCATGATGGACCAGCTTCAGCGTTTTGCCAACGAAGTCACAAAAGTTGCCACTGAGGTTGCTGGCGGAACTCTTGGCGGACAAGCCGAAAGTGAAGGCACAGTCGGTGTGTGGCGAGAACTGACCGACAATGTCAACGTAATGGCCTCCAATCTGACTAACCAAGTACGAGAAATTGCAGACGTCACGCGTGCTGTCGCTAGCGGCGATTTATCCCGAAAAATCAATGTACACGCACAGGGAGAAATACTGGAACTGCAAAAAACTATCAACACTATGGTGGACCAACTGCGTACGTTTGCTATAGAAGTCACTAGGGTTGCTAGAGAGACAGGTGTTGAAGGCCGACTCGGTGGCCAAGCCCAAATAGAGGGAGTCGAAGGTATTTGGCGCGAGTTAACAGACAACGTTAACGCCATGGCTAGCAATCTCACAGACCAGGTCAGAAATATTGCAAACGTCACTACTGCTGTTGCTCGAGGTGACCTCTCTCAAAAGGTATCGGCGGACTGTAAGGGTGAAATACTAGATCTTAAATCGACAATCAACAAGATGGTGGACCGACTGCAAAATTTTGCAACAGAGGTCACTACACTTGCCCGATCAGTAGGTACTGAAGGTATTCTTGGTGGACAAGCCAAGGTAGAGGATGTCGAGGGCGCTTGGAAGGAGATAACTGAAAATGTCAACGTCATGGCCTCCAATTTGACGACACAAGTGCGTTCAATTGCACACGTCACCACTGCTGTCGCTCAGGGTGACTTGTCTCAAAAGATTGATGTTCATGCACAAGGTGAAATGCTGGCCTTAAAGTCTACTATCAATAAGATGGTTGATCGATTGCAGTTATTTGCTTCAGAAGTCACACGTGTTGCAAAGGATGTCGGTATCGACGGTAAGCTTGGTGTACAGGCCCAGGTTAGTGACGTCGATGGTCTCTGGAAAGAAATTACTACAAATGTTAACACAATGGCTGCCAATTTGACATCTCAAGTGCGTGCCTTTGCACAAATCACAGCTGCTGCTACTGATGGCGACTTTACTCGTTTTATTACCGTTGAGGCCTCTGGTGAAATGGACGCTCTCAAGACAAAGATCAATCAGATGGTTTTGAATCTTCGTGAATCTCTGCAGAGAAACACCGCTGCAAGAGAAGCCGCAGAACTTGCTAACAGAGCCAAGTCTGAATTTTTGGCAAACATGTCCCACGAAATAAGAACGCCAATGAACGGTATTATTGGTATGACTCAGTTGACTTTAGACACAGAACTCACACAGTATCAACGCGAAATGCTCTCCATTGTTCACAACCTTGCAAATTCACTGCTGACAATTATCGACGATATTTTGGATATTTCCAAGATTGAAGCCAACAGAATGACTATTGAAAAAATTGCATTCTCATTGCGAGGTACAGTCTTTGGCGCTCTTAAAACTCTGGCAGTCAAAGCCAATGAAAAGCCATTAGATCTGGTGTACAAGGTCGACAATACATTCCCTGATAACCTAGTCGGTGACTCATTTCGTCTTCGCCAAGTCATTTTGAACTTGGTTGGCAACGCCATCAAATTCACTGAAAGCGGTGAGGTTGCTTTGCGTGTTAGAAAGGCAGACGATCAGAGCTGTTGTGAGCCCGACGAGATGATGATTGAGTTTTGTGTATCGGATACTGGTATTGGTATTCAAGGTGACAAGCTAGATGTTATTTTTGATACCTTTTGCCAAGCAGATGGTTCCACCACTAGAAAGTTTGGTGGTACTGGTCTTGGTTTAAGTATTTCCAAACGACTTATCAACCTAATGGGAGGTGACATTTGGGTCAAGTCCGAGCTTGGAAAAGGTTCTCAGTTTTACTTTACTCTGGCTGTCCAGCCTGCTGAAACAGGCCTTACGCAATTACTAGAATCAATTGCTCCCTTTAGAAATCATTTTGTCTTATTTATCGATACCGTACATGAAAAAGAAGTTACTGAGCAACTTGTTGAGAACATGGCTAAGCTACATCTCAATGCATGGGTTGTTCATTCGGTTGAAGAAGCTCCATTGCCGGAAGATAGAACTGGTCCAAAATTCGACACCATCATCGTCGACACACTCGAAGTTGCAAGCAAGTTGAGAACACTAAACCATCTCAAATATATTCCGCTTGTGTTGCTGAATCCTTGCATTCCTCAAGTCAACCTTAAATTGTGCTTGGATCTGGGTATCACCTCTTATGGCAACACACCATGCACAGTACACGACATTGGCAATGTTCTTAGACCTGCTTTAGAAAGTCGAGCTGCTCCTTTGAATAGCGATGGAGCTAAGCAATTCCACATTTTGCTTGCAGAAGACAACATTGTTAACCAGAAACTCGCTGTTAGAATCCTTGAAAAGTACAAGCACAAAGTTGAGGTTGTTGAAAATGGTCTTGAAGCTTTTGAAGCAATCAAACGCAAGCGCTACGATGTTGTTTTAATGGATGTGCAAATGCCAGTCATGGGAGGCTTTGAAGCTACTGCAAAAATCAGAGAATGGGAGAAACAAAACATAACTGTCAGAACAAGAACGCCCATTGTCGCATTGACAGCCCACGCAATGCTGGGAGACAGAGAGCGGTGCATGCAAGCTCAAATGGATGAGTATCTTTCCAAGCCGCTTAAACCTGCATTGCTTGTACAAACCATTAACAAGTGTGTTCATTCTGTCAACCAGTTGAGAAGCCTAGCTTTGGGCCCTACCTCTGCTGCTAATGGAGGCATGTCCAAGGGATATGGTGTTGGAACAACTATTGAAGAAACAATTGGACCTGCAAATCATAATTATATCACACCACCGCCTTCTAGTGGAAGTAGTACAGGACAATCTCATGTGCAAACACGAAGCAACAGCACTCCAACCATTCCCAACGAGCCACTCTTGCCACTATCGACAAACAAATCCGTAGGGTTCACTAATTCGTCATCTAATCAAACTCAACAACAACATCAAAACAAAAGACCCGAAATGAATCATCGGGCAGCTACAGTTTCTGACTTGCGAAATTCCAGAATAGAAATTCTTGATGAACCACTGCCTGCTAATCCTACACCCAAAAGCAACAATTCTGATTCTAAAACCAGTTCAAATGCTTTTGATTCTTCTAATGGTAGTGTGGAAGACAGTAAAGAGTTACAATCTGATATTTCTGTGGATAACAAGAATGATACAAAACCAATTGATGATAAAGCTGAATAATGACTAATGATTGATTTATATTATTTAATGACTGTATATTTTTTTTTTCTTTTTTTTTTTTTTGAACATAGTAATTTGATAAATACAATTGAAGTAATGCCAATTTTGATTTTGTGTTTTTTGTCAATTTAATATATATTTTACTCAAAATAAGAATTAAATCCATTTATTACAAGTCATAATTCATTTTGTAGTTTTTGTAATGTAACACATTGTGCAAGTTTGGGGTTTTTTTATCAACGCTTTTCTACCTATAATTCAATGACTTTTTTTTTTGTTTTCTCCAGTTATTTTTTTATTTTTCTCCTTCCTTTTATTTTTATTTTTTTAATTAGATTTTGCTCATTGACACTTTTTCTCTTACCTACTTTACAATTAATATTAGCTTTTGTTTAACTAGAGGTCCATAAGAGTATTATTTTTTTTCTTTTTTTTCTATACTATATACTCTAGGATCCTATTTTACCTTAATTCATTAGTCTACAACAACGGCATCAAGACTTTGAATACAGAAAACAATCAAAATTCAGCATCGGATTATTAACATATAGTATAATTCCACCATGCTGGAATCATTGGTCGCTTCATTACTCAATAGGTTTTTAGTAAGTGACTTTCTAATTTTTCTTTTCTCAGATAACATGGTTATCTCATGATGACATTTTCATATTAACATACACATTTATTTATTATAGGGCTCATATGTATGTATAGTTCAATTGAACGCTTACGCTTATAATTTTTTCACAATTCTCACACCAAATTGCTGTTTTAGGTAAAAAATTTCGATCCTAAACAATTAAATATTGGAATCTGGAGTGGTGATGTCAAACTTCGAAATCTTAGTTTAAAAAGAGAAGTAAGTTATCTAAAAACATCACTTGATGCGTTTTTTTTTTATTTTTTTTATTTTTTTTATTTTTTAATTGAGATATATTCAAACTAACAAGACACGCTATTTTGGTATTATAACTAGGCCTTAGATCAATTAAGACTCCCTATTGATGTAGTCGAAGGTCATTTGGGGGAGCTTGTATTACAAATCCCCTGGTCTAACCTAAAAAACAAACCAGTTAAAGTATTAATTGATAATGTCTTTTTAGTGGCTGTACCTAAACTTGAACAAGAATATGACCCAGAAGAGGAGGAAAGACGAGCCCAGGCACTGAAGCTCTCCAAACTCGAAGACTTGGAGATCTCGGACAACCTTCGTGAAGCCTCCAATCTGTCGCCGGAAGAAACCCGCAAAAACCAAAGCTTTACCGATAGCTTAGTTACAAAAATTATTGATAACTTACAGATCACTATAAAACATATTCACATTAGATATGAAGATAACACAAGTGTTCCAGATCATCAGTTTTCGATTGGTGTGTCCTTGGAAGAACTTTCAGCAGTTTCGACAAACGACAAATGGGAACCTAGCTTTATTCAAGACACTAAGACTGTTACTCATAAATTAGCTACCCTTAACTCGCTATCTGTTTATTGGAACACCGACAGCAAGAGTATCTGCAACTTGGATCTAGAGGAAATGATTGAATACATGAAAAGATCCGCCCAATCTGACCAAGACATTACCAAAGATTTTCAATACATTCTTCGACCAGTATCAGGGGTGGGCCAAATTACACTAAACAAGGATGTCAGAGCCGGTCCAAAGACAAAAGCCTTACTTTCATTCGACGAACTGGCATTCATTTTTGACTCTGAGCAATACCGTGACATGTTGTGGGCTGTAGAACTCTACAACGTTTACCAAAGAACTAGAGAGTTTAGAAAGTTTAGACCAACAGTTCCTGTTGAAAAGGATCCTAAAGCATGGTTCAAATATGCGGCTCAATGCGTTTTAGACCAAGTTCACAAAAAGAATCGCGAATGGACCTGGGATTACATTTTGGGCCGCCGCAAAGACCGAAATAGATATATCGAACTTTTTAAAAAAAAAACAATATCACCACCACTGTCTTTAGAGGAAACAGCAGAATTTGATGAGCTCCAGAAAAAGTATTCATTTGAAGATTTACGCATGTTCAGAACCATGGCCAAGTCACAGATGCGCAAAGAAAAGGCTCTTATGAAGCCAGAAAAGGTTGTACAGCCAGAAACAAATACCTGGTCTTCTTGGATTTGGGGTACCAATAAACCTACCAGTGAGGGAGATGGTAAAGAAGATAGTGACGAGGTGATAATGACAGAAGAGCAAAGGCAAGAATTATTTGAAGCCATTGAGTGGGATGAGCAACAAGCCATAATGGAATCAATTGATCTCCCCAGGGATACTGTTACCATGGAAGTGAATGCCTCACTCAAATCTGGTAGTTTCAGACTTCGTAAAAACCCTCATGGCGATGTCAAAGATGTCGTTACTCTGTTGTTTAACGGATTCACTTCAACATTCCACAATAGACCAGACTCATATCTCGCAAATGTTTCTCTTCAAGAATTAAGGGTTGACGACGGTTCTGAAAACACCTTATACAAACAAGTTGTTACTGTCAAATCAATTAGTCCTGACATTTTGCCAGACTTGTACTCTGAAAACTGTTCCGACAGCGAAGTAGAACTTCCAGTTCCCACAAGTGCAGACGAAAATGCATTTTTTTGGCTTTCTTTTGAAAACAATCCACTTGATGGAAGCGCAGATTCCAACTTGTTTATCAAGATGAAGAGTATCACAGTTTTTTACAATACTCAATTTATAGAAAACATTGTCCGCTTTTTTAAGCCTCCAAAAACTCACCTCGAGACCATTGAGACTATCATGAACGTTGCTGGTGCAACAGTAGAAGAAATTAGAGACCAAACTAGAATGGGCTTGGAATATGCTTTAGAACAACATCAGACTGTAAACTTGAAGCTTGACATGCAAGCACCACTTATCGTTATACCACTAGACGTTAACAGCTGGTCTTCTCCTTGTGCTATTATTGATGCTGGTCATATAAGCGCCGTAAGTCATCTTGTTGGCAAAGAAGTCATTGAAGAAGTTAACAAGAAAAAGGCCATGGTGTATACTGATAGCGACTGGAAACGCTTAGAGTCTTTAATGTATGACAAATTCAATGTACAGCTTCACAATACCCAGTTTTTGATTGGTTCCAATGTACGTGATACCATGCGTCAACTTCACAATGGCATTTCCGATGGTCCCTGTTCGGTGCTTGATCGTATTAACATGAACTTTGTCGTTGAGATTTCCATTCTTCCAGAAGCCCATAGTTTGACAAAGTTCAAAGTCTCTGGTAATTTGCCCAAGTTTGTTTGCTCCATGTCTGACGCAAAATATAAAATTATGATGCAGTTAATTGATGTTTGCATACCCAACTTTAACTTTGATTTAGATGGCGATGAGGACGACCAAAAGAGTATTGAGGAACACAATCCACTAATGCCCGTTCGATCATTCTCAATAGGCAATCAAGATAGAAACATTTATGACTTTGATACCAGCGACTCAGATGCTGAAACCTTGACTCCAGAAGTTACTACTAAGTTGGTTGAACAAAAAATTTTTGAGTTTAAGTTTACTGTTGACATGGTCCAGATGTTTTTGTACAGATGCACGGACCCTCAAACTTTAGAACAAGAGCCCTTGGTCGACATGAGCTTAAAGTCATTTGATCTTTACTATTACTACAAAGATAAGGAAATGTTTGCAGATGTTGTCTTGAAGAGCTTAGCTATTGAAGACTACGTGCAAAAAAATGTCAGTCCGGAACTGCGCAAATTTGCAACCTCCCTAGAAACTGGTGAAGAGTCAGAAGCATTATTCAAGGTCAAGTACAAGCGAATCAATACTGACAAGACCGACCAACTCGGAAATCAAATCAACGACCAGGAAGTTGATGTGTCTTTGTCTACACTAAAATTTGTAGTATCACCCAAGAGTTTCTTAACCATACTTGATTTTGTTATTACTACATTTACCAATCCTGAGGCAACACCCCCTCCTGCAACTCCTGCTCCTGAAGAAGACGATGTTGCTGTTCCTTCAAACGATCCAAACGACTATGTTGCTAAGATTGATGTCAAGGTAGATCTACACGGAATCATTCTTCTATTAAATGATGATGGCATTAAACTTGCTACTGCAACATTAGAACATGCATATGTCAATGTCTTTATGATTCCTGAAAATATGAAAGTAGAAGCACGCATAGGGAACCTATCTTTACACGACGAAGTCAGCGATGGAACCGACAGAGATTCCATGCTTCGAAAGCTCATTAGTATTGAGGGCAACGATTTGGCAGACTTTAAGTATCAGACGTTTGAACCTGGAACTAACCAATACAACAGTTCTATTTATTTCCACGCCGGATCTATTAGAATGAATGTTGTTGAAGAACCGTTTGCTAACATTGTTCAGTTTGGCTCCAAGTTTGCTCAAATGAAGGCTCTCTACGATTCCGCCAGACAAGTTGCATATAACCAGGCAAACCAAATTGAAGATGCCAATAAGATTCATTTTGATATTTTGATCAACACACCGATTTTGGTTTTCCCCAGATTAGCCACGTTATCGGCAGAAGAAGTTCCCAAGTATGATACCATAGTGGCTCATTTGGGTGAAATGTATCTGAATAATGAATATATTCATTTCCCAGAAGATTTGAAAGGACCCTTAGCTAATCACATCTTGTTTGGTATCAGATCAACTAAATTGTTTTCTAAGATTCATTTCACTGATTGTGTTCAATCTCTTGACATTATCGACAATCTTGACATGTCTTTTGATGTTTCATATGTTGAGCCTTACAAGGGTATCAATAGACCAATAACTGTGGTATCTGGTAATCTCACAGAGACCGAAATCAAAATCACAGAGCTGCAGTACCGATTTTTGATGGAAGTAAGCGCCATTGTCTCTGGAATCTTTGTAGGTGAAGGAGGTATGCAGGAAGATGAAATGGACGAGCTTGAAGAAGAGTTGAAACAGCAAAAACACATTGATAATGTCGGTATAAGTAGACCTCTAACGGCTTCAGCAGACGACTACAACGTCAGCAAACTAGACTTTTCTTTTGCTGTCAAGAGGCTTGCACTGTCGCTTTACAACAACACTGTGAATCTTCCATCTGAAAAACTGGAAAAAGCAAGTCTTTCAAGATTCACTCTTGCCGATCTGGGACTACAACTCAGAATGAAATCAAACAATGTTTTAGAATCTGATATCCATATCAAGGCTTTTACAGTCCATGACACACGATCCGTAAAGGATAACAAGTTTTCTGAAATTATTCCTTCGGCTACCCACAGCGAGTACCAGTTTATGTGTAATGTCACCATGACAGGCCCAGAAAACGATAGATTGTTAAAGGCCATTCTTACTGTCGATAGCCCAAGAATGATTCTTGCTATGGACTATTTATTTGCATTAAAGTCATTTATTGATTATGGCTTTATTTCGGAAGGTGATGCTGTCGACGGTGTTGTTGGTTCCAATAACTTGCTTACAGATGACGAAACCAATATTGACGAAATTGTTAATCTAAGTCCAGACACACCTAAACCTTCTATGAAGATACATTATCACGTCAATGTCGTAGATGCATCTGTCATTGTTTTAGCCAATCCAAAGCTGATCGATTCAGAAGCAATTGTGTTTAAAGCAGAGCACTTTGTTTTATCACAAGAAGAAACAATGGTTATTTCTGTAAGCAAGGTTGGTGTCTTTTTGTGCAAGATGAATGCGTTTGACAAAAACAGACTTCGCATTTTGGATGACTTTTCACTTGTTACTACTATTGACAATCGCGGCTCTTCACCAAATGCTGAAATCTCCAAGATTGAACTTGCTGTTGAACCATTGGTATTGAGATTATCTGTGCGTGATATTATATTGGCCTTAGATATTATCAAAAGAGCTAGTATCATGTCTTCAGAGGTTGAAGCAAAGAAGGAAAACGTTAAGGAGCCTCCTAGATATTCTAGATTTGCCAAAAAGAAGAAAGAGCGCAGATCCTCCATTTCTACTAAGAAGAGCAATACTTTGACTAGAAAGTCATCTGGTGCCAATCGCAATGAGTCTTCTTCTGTTTTGGCCCACGTCATTGCTAGAGGACAATCACTTGTTGCCGAATTTGACGGCCTACGCTTGGTTCTCATTGGCACGTTTAATGAGCTTCCCATGTTGGATATGTGTGCCAAAGCTTTTACAGTTAATGTTAGAGACTGGTCCTCCAACCTTACTGTCGAAACTTCTATCGAAACCTTTGTCAACATTTACAACTCTGAAAAGTCTGCTTGGGAACCACTTGTGGAACCTTGGGATTTGGGATTTCATGTTGCTCGATCAGTCGAAAACAATAACACTTCTGTAAACATTTTCTCAAGAAAAACTATGGAACTTACACTCACGACACAGACCATTGGAACTGTGTCACGGGCAATTGAATTTATCAACTACGACATTGATGATGATTTCTTGTTGAAACCCAGAGACCACGTTGCTCCATACAGCATCTTGAACCAAACAGGGTACAGCATTCAAGTTTGGATTGATGGAGAGCATGCAGATGGCGACAAAACCACCATTATCAAGGATGGCGAAATTATTCCTTGGAGATTCTATGACTGGAATACAGTTAGAGAAAACCTTAGTACAGATGCCCAGCGTGTCAATCTTGGAGTTAGACTACTAGACTCACCATATGAATCTATCAGGAACATTTCCGTAACAACTGTTGGTGAGCATCTCTATACGCTTTACCCTAAAATCCAACGGGTGAGCCATCGCTTGCTTTGCGAAGTATCTATGGACGACTCTATCAAGCGAATCACTATAAGATCTGCCCTAAGTGTGGAAAATCAAACACAGGCTCCAATGATTATTGCTATTGACCGCAACCAACCAGAACTTGAATGGGAGATTCAACCTGGTGAAAAACGTGCCATTCCTATTGAGTATATCTATGAAAAGCCTATATATGTGCGCCCATTCCGCCATTTGAAGTTTGATTGGTCTGAAAAGCCCATTTACTGGAAGGACTTGATCAAGGGTTCAGAGTCAATTACTTGTTTGCCTGAAAATAAAAATAGCGAAACAAAGTTTTTTGTTCAAGCTGCTGCTGTTTATGATGAAACAATTCCCCTTACAAAAGTTTATCCTCACATGAAGATTGTTTTGTCAGCTCCTATTGAAATAGTTAATCTTCTTCCATTTGACTTTAGTTATAGAGTCTACGACAAGACTGCAAGAAAAGAATGGACCAACACTATTCAACAGGGCAAGACTGGTTCTGTATACGTAATTGAGTTGTCACATCTAATTATGATCAATGTCCATCCTCAAGAAGCTGGATACGATAAGAGTGATTTTGCAGTGATCAACTCTAATGGAGGTGACTTCCCAATAGAAGATACTTTGGTTACTCGTTCGAATGATGGTCAAAAATTGACACTGAAGCTTCATTACGTTAAAGAAAAGGGCAAAGGGATCAAGGTTCAAGTCTATTCTCCATACATTGTTTTGAACAAGACTGGCCTTGATTTGAAGATTTCAGAAAAGTTCAATACTGCAATCTCTAAGGTTACTCACAAGACAGAAATTATTGATGGCAGGGATATTGTTCACAAACATGCCGTTCCAAAGATGTGGTCTTTTGAAAATGAAAATAAGAAGAGAGCCTTACTCAAAGTTGGAGACTCTAAGTGGAGTGAAGAAATTAGTTTCGATACGATTGGTAAAGACTCCGATGTTGTTATTCAATCAAACACTCGACAGTCTGAAATCCATATTGGCGTTCACATTAGTGAAGGCCAAGGAATGTACAAACTATCTAAGATTGTCACTTTAACGCCAAGATTTATAGTGCATAACAAACTAAAAGATGATTTGCAAGTTCGAGATGTGGGCTCCTCAGTGCCAATTATTGTCAAAGCAGGCGAAAATCAGCCATTGCATTTTATCAGAAGGTCAAGCAACATGCAGCTTGTTGTCTCCTTTTTTGGTTCAACTTCCCAGTGGTCTGCCCCGTTTATTATTTCCAATATTGGAAGAGTTTATTTGCGTACATACCAACATGGCAAGGGTTATTTGTTACTCAAAATTGATATTCTAATGGAAGATGCTACTTTGTTTATTCACATTGAAGAGGCAAAGCAAAATTGGCCTTATTCTATTCGAAACTTTACCAATCGCTCATTCAAATTTTACCAAGCAAATCCATATGTTGACGACTCTGGTATTGAATTGCCCCGTCACCCTCAATTTACCCCCATCATGTATCTCATCCCTCCTAAGAGCGTTATGCCTTATGCATGGGATTATCCAGCCGCACCACTAAAAGAGCTTGTTATTGAGGCTAATGGAAGAGAGCGAAGAGTGCAACTTGCAGAAATTGGTAACTTACAGCCAATGAAGGTTCCTGCAGGAAACGGACAGCCTGCCGGCATCATTGATTTAAATGTCGTTGCTGATGGCCCAACACAAACACTAGTTTTGTCTGATTACGATCCGTCGGTTAGTTTATACAAACTGAGCAACAATAGCGGATCGCAAACTAGTCTTGCTTCTGGTAACACTGGCGATTCTTTTACAGTTCAAGATGACACGGAGGACGATGTTACTTTAAGTGTTAATGTTAGATTTGAAGGGGTTGGTTTATCGCTGATCAACAAGAGAATGCAAGAACTTTGCTACATTACACTAAGAGGAATTGAGTTTAACTTTAAGACCTCTGAGCTATTTGATACATTTAGCATAAAGATGAAATGGATGCAAATTGATAACCAGTTGTTTGGCGGCGTTTACCCCATCATTTTGTTTCCAAGTGTTGTTCCACAAACTGGCAAGGAAATGGAAACTCATCCAACGTTTTCTGGTTCTTTAACTAGAGTCAGAGATAATAACCACGGTGTTTTGTACATTAAGTTTTTAACCATCTTGTTGCAGCAAATTACACTAGAAATGGATGAAGACTTTTTATTTGCTCTTATTGAGTTCTTCAATGCATATATTGAAGGTCAAAAGACACATATTGACAAGCTGTGCGACACAGAACTAAATATTCCTGAACCATTGAACGAATCTGATGGTTTGGACTTGTACTTTGAGTTGCTTAACCTCCAGCCTGCCCAAATGGACTTATCGTTTGTCCGCACTGAGCATGTCAATGTTGAAGAGAAGACTCAATCGCAAACTGCTATTGGTTTCTTCCTTAATGCCCTTACTATGGCCATTGGTAATATCAACGACGCTCCTGTACGTTTGAATGCTCTTGTTATGGAGAATGTCAGAACACCTTTCCCACTACTCTTACAATCTATTTCGGCACATTATCGACAAGAATTTATGTATCAAATTCACAAGATTGTTGGATCTGCAGACCTGTTGGGTAACCCTGTCGGTCTTTTCAATAACATCAGTTCCGGTTTTATGGATATGTTCTACGAGCCGTACCAGGGTTTCATTATGAGTGACCGCCCACAAGAATTTGGTATTAGCATTGCCCGCGGAGGTCTCAGCTTTATGAAGAAGACAGTATTTGGGTTCAGCAACAGTATTTCCAAGGTCACTGGCAGTATCTCCAAGGGTCTATCAGCTGCAACGATGGACCGCCAGTTCCAGGATCAACGACGGATCAAAAAGAACAGAAACCGGCCCAAACATGCTCTTTATGGGCTTGCATCTGGTGCCAATTCTTTTGTCGATGGTATCACTAGTGGAGTAACTGGACTTGCATTGGCTCCAGTGAGAGGTGCTTCGGAAGAAGGAGCTGCTGGCTTTTTTAAAGGGTTGGGCAAGGGCCTTATTGGTCTTCCGACAAAGACTGCAATTGGTATCTTTGACTTTGCCAATAGCGTGAGCGAAGGTGTCAAAAATACAACAACGGTTTTTGACGGCAACACAATTGACCGTGTCCGACCACCACGCTACATTGCATATGACGGCATTGTGAGGCCGTATAACCAGCGTGAGGCTAAGGGACAGGAGTGGCTCAAGATGGCAAACAATGGCGAGTTTTTCAACGATAAGTATCTTGCACACCTTTCACTAGCTGAAAATGAGATGGTTGTTATGGTGACATTCATGCGCATCATGCTGTTGAATATAAGCACAATGAATACGGAGTGGGAAGTAAAGTTCCGGGATCTCCAAACAATTGCTATGGAAAGAACAGGATTAGCACTTGTTTTACGCGGAGGCGTTCAGGGACCATTTATTCCAATTACAGATGTTGTGAGCCGAAAGTATATGTATAAGGAGATTGGAATTGCAGTTTCTGAATATAATAGAAAGTATCAGACTCTTGTTTAAGAGAAGAAAAAGAAAAAAGACTACATTATATATATACATACATTTTTATTATTAGAAATAAGAAATACAATAATATTTAAATACACTTTAATTATTTTTTTTTTTTTAATGAATAAATAATTATATACAGAAAGTCATATCAGTTAATCCACGTTTTTTTAAACTGAGTCCAAATTGGAATGCTGAACATGCTGGATATCCCTCTGATTTGATTGATTTTGCAGCAACAAATCCGTCTTTAGTTTTAAATACAAGACGAGAGTCTTCTTCATGTTTCTTAGATTTAGTATTGATCAAACAATATTGTGCTAAAGATCCATTGTTTTGCATTGATTTGTATTGTTCAGGATACTTTTGAGGAAAAGATTCCGAAAAGTCTTGTAAAACATCTAATTGGATGCGTTTTTTTATAGAAGGATCGTTATTAGTAGTGGCATTATTACTATTAGTAGTAGTATTCGATTCATGCAATAATAAAGATGATGATGAGTTATTTATCAAATTATTATTATTTTTTTTATCATTATTGTTTTTCCCTCGTTTTGAATTAGATTGAGAATTATTAATTTTTTGAAATGCATAAAGAGGTCCTAAAACTTTATTGTGAATAAGAATTGATTTAGTATCCATTGTTTTGAAATTGATTTGAGATGCTGATGATGGGATTCGTGGTGCGTAAGAGTAATCATATTTGTTAATAGTATCAGGATATTCTAGTAATGATGATGATGATGATGATGGGGAAGCAATCAAAGATTGTATTACCTTTATAAGATATCGAGCTCCGATCTGCCCTAAAGAATTGGTTAAAGATAACAGTGGATTTGAATTTTGTAAAATGGCAGATGATGGCGATGATAATGAAGATGATGATGATGATGAGTTTTCGAACGCCTTTTCTTCTTTATAAACTAGATCGGAGAGATCAGCAGCGATTGATTTCCAAACTGTTATTTCTTTTTGATCTCCTACTTTATTATCAGCTAAATCGGAGAGATCAGCAACATCAGCAATTAATGAGTCCAAAGGGTTTTTTTCTGTTCTTGTTAATGATGATAAGGACATTTCTTTTTGATCTTCCATTTCTTGCCCCAAGACCAATAGTTTTGGAGTAGAAAGAGGAGGTGTTTGTAAAAGAATCTTGCCCTTATCAAACTTTGTTGGATGAAGAGTTTGTACAGACACGCCTGTATATGGGTCCTGATTTAATAGAGCAAAGTGGAGCGGAGAGGCACCAGAGTACTTTGGCAGCAATGAGGGGTGCACATTTAGGCCGCCGTAAGGCAGGGCTTCCAGAAACTCTGCTGGGATTAGCTTGCCATATGACACGGCGATGACTAGGTTAAAGTTTCGCTGGGCCTGGATCTCGAGAAACTCTGCCAAGGACTCAGGAGTGTGAGTTTGAATTATTTTTTTTTGCTCGTAATATTGTTGTTCAAGTTTGGGCAATTGCTCGAGGATTTCGACTGACCGTAGTTTCTTTCTGCCTCTGCCCGTTGCCTTAGGTGCTCGTGTTATCAGATCGACGCTTGCAATCTTGTCTGGATGTAATTGCGAGTATTGCAGCAAAGCCTTGAAGGAGTATATAGAAAACAGGTCTGATCCGCAAAATGCAATTTTCAAAGGCTCATTAATATGGACATGTTTACTTGAAGAAAATTTTCTTAATATAGTTTGAGAAAATTTTAATTTTAGAAAATATCTAGATACAATAGTATTATTACTACAAGGCCGAGTATAAATAATCATTTTAATTATATTATTTGTTGTAATTAATTGTTGAATGAATCACAACAATCATTTATATTTACTTGAAAAATCAAAAGAAAAGGAACAAAAAAAAAAAGCTGTGCAAAAATCAAAAAAAAAAATAGGGTAACTAAAGTTAATATGTAATATATGATCGTGACACTTGTTGTAACAAAACAATATGTCGGTTTCCCCATCCCTTTGGATCTTGAGATCTTCAGAAGAAGAAAAAAAATACACCAATTGTTAGTTCATTTAAACTGCATTTATATTTAAAAAAAACTATGTATTGTTGTAAATATATATATATATATATATATTTAGTAAATTGGAATGAATTAAAAAAAAAAAAAAAAAAAAAAAAAAAA
>CBXB010000014.1:346881-370985 GCA_000817185.1 Magnusiomyces clavatus CNRMA 12.647
AAAAAAAAAAAAAAAAAAAAAAAAAGCATAGAAAAGCTTAGTTAAATTAAATGTAACAAAATAAAACAAATTATCGTTTTACATTCATACCTTGAGCTCTTGTTGAATTAATGCAATTTTCATATTAAAAGATTTTTTTTTGTTTAACTAGTGTTTGATTAGAAGTCTAATGAGTTTAGTTGATAGAAAGATATATGATTTTTTTGTGATATTTTTTAATACGACAGAATCTTTCCAGAAAAGCTATTATAGCCGATAGTTTATCACAGATCGGTAATCAATAATTGTAGAATATGACTTTGAATTCTCATCAAATTAAAGCAAATTATGTACAACATTTCAATCATGCGTCATTCGGCATCATTAATTTAGTCTATCTGATAACAAACCCAATAATAGTTTAGTTGAACCACTTGCTTTGCTAAAATATTTCATAAAGGAGAATATCAATGATTGTGTTATCATTGGTATTTGCAATTGCATCTATTGTAATGTTTTTTATATGAACAAAAATTATTTATCAACCTTCTTTTTCTCACTATACATAAATTTTGAAACAAATTTCAAAATATTGACGTGATGGCAGAACAAAATAGCAATGTAAGCTTGAAAGTTTTTTTTTTTCCTTTCTATTTTATAAGAAATCAAACTAATAACATGTTTATTTGAGTAGGATCAAACAGCAAATAATCACAATGACACTTCTCATCAGCCTCATCTGATTGCTCGATTACATACTGTAAGAACACAAAATGTAGATGATCCTGACGAGCTTGATAATGAAGAAATATGGGATGATTCAATGTTAATCAACTCTTGGAATGATATGTTAACAGAGTATAAGGTAAATTCAATTGATTTTTTTTTGACTCAATTATTATGATTTCTCCCCTTCAAACAAGCGCTACTAACATACGATAAACTAACAAAAGAGATTTCATAGTTTAGATACTCAAGCCCAACAACAACGAGAACAAACTGGGCAAGCTAACAACAATACAGCCACAGCACCAACTAATGCCAATAGCGAAATGTCTCAACAGACCAATGACGCTAACGATGATCCTATGCAAATAGAAACAAGCGAATTAGAAGAAATTGAGGATCAGCAATTAGAAAGACAAGACGTAGAATCAAATCAAACTACAAATACTACGACTCGTAATAATAATATTACTAGCACCACTGTAATAACACAAACATCTACAGAAACAGTGTCAGATGTTGGAGCGCAGGAGGCCGAAAATACTAGAAGTATAGAAGCAACTTCATCTTCTTCAATGTCCGTTGTTGACACAAATCAACAACAGTCAGATTCGTTGTCATCATCAAATGTCACTTCCAACGAGAACAATACAGCATCATCATCGTTACCTGAGCCACCACTGCCAATGAATGATCTGGATAAAGACATGAAAAACCTATTAATGTCATGGTACTGGGCTGGATATTATCATGGCTTACATATTGGAAAACAAAAGGCCAAAAATACAACAGAATGATCAGGAAACGTTTTCACATTCTTATTTTTTAGTATTTATAATATACATATATAATATTGGAAGTATTGTTTTGTACAAACCTTTATGAACAAGAAAAAAACGATGTAATTATGTATAATAAAAAAAATTCTATGATTATCACCTTACTTTGAAATTGGTGGTATATAGTATAGATCATACCGTTTTCATAGTTTTCGTTATATCTAAAAAAAAAAATAAAAAAATCATGAGAGAGTTAAGGTAAAAATCGCATCACTGATTATTTTATCAGCAATATATTAATTGAAGGTTACAATCTATCATTACCTTCATTTTAATATAAAGTCTATTTTTTTTTTTTTTTTTTTTTTTTTTTTTTTTTTTTTTTTTTTTTTTTTTTTGTATATATTTAATTTAAATTCTTGTTTGATTTATGTCAATACAGTAAATTTTTCTCTAAATCGCCTTATTAAAAAGAAAGAGAAATTTTCACTATTAAAACAACTAAAACAGAGATATATTAAATGAATCATATGAATCAACTGACAAAAAAAAAAAAAATAAAAATAAAAAATCAAAAAAAGTTTTTACAAATAAATCAGCCCTCGATCTAAGCTAAAAAAAAATTATAGCAATGTTAAGATATTTATCAAAATGATATTTTCCCCCACCGAATTTCTACTTAAATAAAAAGCCGATTGAGAGGGTCCATTTCAATTTCTATATTTTTTATAATTTTTATCATTATTATTATTATTATTATTATTTTATATCTATATTGTAAAAAAAGTTTAAATTAATAGGTCACAAATCATCACGGATCTTTGCTATATGTTGATTACGTTTTAATTTTTCATTAACTTCAGCTTTTTCTCTTCCAATCAAAGCGTTCCAGTAATAGTCTGCATTCACCAAAATCAAATTGTACAAGTTTTTGGGGAAATCAATGTAGCTTTTTAAAACAAACTTGAGTGCGTTCTTCCATAATTGCCACTCTGGATCATCCCAGATGGTCTGTTTTTTAGGAGGTTTTGGTTTGCCAGTATTTTCTTCTATAATTGTTGTAGTTGCAAATTCTACATCACCCTTTTGACCTCGTTTATTCACTTTGGTTTCAATATAATCCTCCACAGTGACACCACTGGCTTCAATTTGTTTTCTGATCTGGTCACGGAAATATTCCACTGCCTCTATAGATTTAGACAAACGATCAAATGTGTTGATCAATGAGACTAGTTCAGAGCGGCGTAAACTGGCAATGAGTCTACGAGACATCTCGTCTTCAACTTCGTTAAGTTCAAAAACAATCTTCAAGGCTGTACCGTAGCCAGCAGCTTGAAGTTTGCCCCACAATCGACATCTATCGCATCCAACACAGTCCATAAGAGCATTGACCTTGTGAAAACGTTGTCTAAATTCTTCTTTAAGAACTTTGCCTTCGGGTGTTGAGAAAATTAATGTCTCATTGAAAATGCTGTGGGGTGATGTCTGAGAAACGCTCTTAGTCAAGAGCAATACTTGACGTCTAGTGGCTTGGTCATATGCTTGAGATGATGGGCAAAATTGTAGGTCGTCAACGTATTTGTTGAGTTTTGCAATAGCTCTTGAGACAAGAGCATAGTTAAAGTATAAATTAGAGAGGCGTTCTGGGTAATTTCCTACTCTTGACATAAAACAGTCAAGGTCAGGGCCCCAAGTACCCGTATTTTTGTCAAGATAAGAATAGCAAAGGTGAGTAGAGACACTAGCGTGCATTCCCGAAATCACTCTGTAGAAAAGACGCTGTTCAATACACATTTTTTGATCTTCATTAGTGTTGGTATCGTCGTTGACAATATTAATGCCACTAGAATTGACTGGTAATTCGTCTTCCTCCTCGCTTTCGCCACGAAGAACTTTTGATGTAGCAGATTCGCCCTTGTAATCAAAGCAGTTTTGTTGATAAACTAAACGCCACATTAAGTGAGCATGGGGTCCACTGTATCCTGTGTATCGTTCTGGATTGTCGATAAGTGAAACATAAACACCATTTGGTCCAGTTCGGTCATCTTCAGGGACACAATAATTTTTGTCCTTACATGATTTATCCCATGCAGCAGCGGCTTGTTTTTGAAGTCTTCCTCCAGAAGCCAGGGAGTCGTCTGCGTTGTCGACACAAGAGAGTTCTACGTCGTCTTCAACATTCTTCACGTTTGTTGCCACAGTATCTTCTTTGATTTTTCCTAGATAGCTAGCGCGCCAGATTTCTGGTAAATCCTTTTCATCTTCTATTGTGTCTACAGCACATGCTCTATTGCCGCAAGTGCCACTATCATCACCCAGTGGGCAGTTATCTCCGTATAAGTCTAAGTAGTAATATCTAAAAAAGTCTGTAGTTACGAGGTTTGCGATGATCGGCCTTACTCTATGATTTGTTGATTCGACAGCGTCGTAAGTTGCACCACAGGCATCATCTATACTTCCATTAGGAATTGCACAGAATTTTGGGTTAAGAAGGGTCTTTGCGAGTTCTTCAAGAGGTTTTGAAGTTTGTGAATTTGAAGATTCTAGCGAAGATGCTGAAACACAAGCAGCTGCAGCTGAAGTCAGCCATATTAGAGGATTAGAAAATCTCATTGTAAAAATGTAATTATGCACTCAGAATTTCGTTAAATAATAATAATGTACACGAGATACTGATGCTGGGTATGAGGTTTTGGTAAGGAAGAGGAAAGAAAAAATATTTTAGCATATACTATCAAGTAAAGATTAAAAGGGTAAGGACAAAGGTTTCCAGAAAAAAAAAAGGTGAAAAATCAGCTATTATTTATACAAGTAGTTGTTTTCCGCAGTAGTAACCAAAACAGCTCATCGCTTTGTCTATACTCTCGTTTCCTGTACTGAGTTAGATTATTAATTTTTTATTACTTTCTGCTTAAGGGAATATGCGGCTGCCCCTTTGATTGCCCTTTCTTACACTGCCCTTTTGAGTCTAATACAGGGCTGAACGATAATGATAAAAAAATTTTAAATCTGAGAAAATTTTTCTATTATTCCTATACAAGGTTTTTTTGTTTTGTTTTTTATCTTGGCTATAGTCTTTTTATATTTTTACCTTATTTATCAAAAACGTTTGATAACTCCACAGACCATTATAAGAAACAATGTCTACCGAAGAAGAAACATTAAACAAAAAGCGTGTGTTAGATTCTGAAGAAGAATCTCATACCAAGTCAAAAAAGTCTAAACACGAAAAAAAGGAAAAGAAAGAAAAGAAAGACAAAAAGCACAAACACGATAAGAAGGATAAGAAGGAAAAGAAGTCTTCTAAAGATAAAGAAGGAAAGCACGACAAAAAACATAAAAAAGAAAAGAAGGAAAAAGTTAAAGAATCAAAAGAAGAAGAACCTGTTATTGAGCCTTCTAAAGAAGAGACTACTGTTACTGAAACAAAATCGAACTCTGTTCGACCAAGCCAAAAGGATATTGATGCTTTTTTAAAAGAAAACAACATTGCTATTGAAGATCCAGACAAAACAAACACTTTCCCATGTATTTCATTTGATCAAGTTCCAGTTGACGACAGAATCCTCAAGGTTTTATCAAAATTCCCTAAGCCAAGTCCAATTCAAGCTGCTTCATGGCCATTCCTCTTTGCTGGTAGAGACGTTGTTGGTGTTGCTGAAACTGGATCTGGTAAAACTTTTGCTTTTGCTGTTCCTGCTTTGAACCATCTATTAAAGGTCAATCCCAAAAAAACCGGTGTTAGAGTCTTGGTTGTTTCTCCAACTCGTGAATTGGCCATGCAAATTTTTGACAGTATGACTGAACTCACCAAAGTTGTTAACACAAAAGCGGTATGCATTTATGGTGGTGTTCCAAAAGACCCCCAAAGACAGGCATTAAAAACTGCAAGTATTGTTGTAGCCACTCCAGGTAGATTAAACGATTTAATACAAGAAGGAGCTGCAGATATCACTACTGTTGACTTTTTAGTGTTGGATGAGGCTGATCGTATGCTTGAAAAGGGGTTTGAAGAAGATATTAAGACAATCATTGGGGCCACTGGCTCAAAACCAGAAAATAGACAGACATTAATGTTTACTGCAACATGGCCACCTCAAGTCAGAGAACTAGCTGCCTCTTACATGAAGAAAAACACTGTTAGAATTAACATTGGAGAAACCGATGAGCTTGCCGCTAATAAGAGAATCACCCAGATTGTTGAAGTAATTGAACCATTTAAGAAGGAACAGCGATTGATCCAATTACTTAGAGAATACCAATCTGGTTCAAAGAAGAACGATAAAATTTTGATTTTTGCCCTTTACAAGAAAGAAGCTAGCCGAGTTGAAAGATTCCTTCAAATGAAGGGCTACAAAGTCGCTGCTATTCACGGTGATTTATCGCAACAACAACGTACACAAGCCCTTGAAGAATTCAAGACTGGAAAATCCAAGATTTTATTAGCTACTGACGTTGCTGCCAGAGGTTTGGATATTCCAGCTGTTAAAGTGGTTATTAACTTGACTTTCCCATTAACAGCTGAAGATTATGTTCACCGAATAGGCCGTACTGGTAGAGCAGGCCAAACTGGTATTGCTTACACACTGTTTACCGAACATGAAAAGCATTTATCAGGTGCTCTTATAAACGTTCTCAAGGGTGCCAATCAGCCGGTTCCTGATGAATTGTTAAAGTTTGGTAGTCATACCAAGAAAAAGGAACACTCTGTTTATGGTGCATTTTATAAAGATGTTGATCCAAATGTAAAGGCTAAAAAGATTACTTTTGATGATTAGATTGTTTATATTTTCTGTAAATTATATTATCGTTTTGTTTTTAAATAAAAGTTGCTCTAATAGAGAATAAAAAAATTAACTCATTATTTTTGGAAAAATTAAATAATAAAAAATCATCACAACACCATGGTTTATTGGGCAAATAATTTGTGTTTAAATGTTTGATTTGGTGATTTCTTATTAAGTCTATCTATAGCTGTAATTTTTAATAATTGACAGAATAGTATTAAAAAATTATTCACTCAGTATTACAATTTTTTGTAACACGTTGCTGTATCTGCAAAATTTAATAGTTTGTCATCAACATTTCAACTCACGCTGTTTTTTTCCTTTCTTCTTTACTATTCTCCTAAAGTGAACAATCTTTTAACATTTCCAGATTCCCAAGATAACAGTATAAAATCTAGTCATGTCACTGAAAAAAAAACTTCTTTCAAGAGAAGACGTCGAGGATCTTATCGCAAAGGGCCAGCATATCGTCATTAACAAAGGCTATGTAATCAGAGTTGACAAATGGTTGCCCTTCCATCCTGGAGGAATTACAGTCGTTGAGCATGTAATTGGACGAGATGCTTCTTGCGAAATTGCAGTACACCACTCAAAAGAAAACCTAGAACGAATTGACAAATTCATCATCGGCAGAGTAGAACTTCCATGGGATAATTTCAGACCTCCTATCCAAGGAGGATTCTTTCGGACAAAAGAACAAATGGCTATTACCGACCCGGAAAAACAAAAAGAAATCATATTGACACCACCTCACAGACTACAAAAATCCAAAAAAATATCTTTGTACGACTTCTACAAGCTGCCTCGAGAGGCAGACGACTCTACAGATATAGAGTTCTCAAGTATTACTGAGAAAATCATCGAAGAATATGATAGGGAACTGCTTCGTCAAGACCGCGAGACCTTTCCCAAGTGCGACCACGAAACTCAAGATGAGATTGTCGAAAAGTTTTATAAGCTCACTAAACTTGTTGAAGAAAAAGGATTGTTTAAAACCAACTACTGGGGATACTTTAGAGAGTTTTGCCGAATTTCACTTTTATTCACTCTCTCATACGTCACACTTAAAAAACACTGGCTATTTTTATCAGCCGTTTTTATGGGTTTAGCCTGGCACCAACTCACATTTATTGCCCACGATGCTGGCCATCAATCAATCACTCACTGGTACCAAGTTGATAATATTATTGGAACAATTGTTGCTGATTTCTTGGGTGGATTGTCTTTAGGTTGGTGGAAACGAAATCACAACGTTCATCACATTGTAACAAATGACCCTGTTCACGATCCAGATATTCAACACTTGCCTTTTTTTGCTGTATCAACAAAGCTTTTTGGCGATGTGTTTTCAACATACTACGAGCGTGTTCTATACTATGATGCCTTTGCCAAATTTCTCATCACTATTCAAAACTATACCTATTACATAATTTTGTGTTTTGGAAGATTCAACTTGTTTAGACTTTCGTTGGAATATCTTATCAAAGGGCAGGGTCCCAAAAAAGGTCAAAGTGCCTGGTTCAGATATTTGGAGTTTGTTGGTCTTGCATTCTACTGCTATTGGTATGGCTATTTGCTTTTAACATGCTCAATACATACAACTTCCGAACGATGGATGTATTTCTTGGTTAGTAACATTGTAGCCATGCCAGTCCATGTACAAATCACATTGTCACACTTTGCCATGTCCACTGCAGACTTGGGTCTTGATGAGAGTTTCCCACAAAGACAATTAAGAACCACAATGGATGTTGACTGTCCACCATGGTTTGATTACATTCACGGAGGCTTGCAATTCCAAGTTATTCACCATTTCTTCCCAAGAATGCCTCGCCATAATTTTAGATTGGCCCAACCATATGTAATTGATTTCTGCAAAGATGTTGGAATCGAGTATACTATTTACGGATTCAAAAAGGGCAATGATCATGTTCTTTCAAAGTTGGCTGAAATTGCTCATCAGGCTTCTATTTTAGCAGACTGCACTGGTCATTTGCAACAAGAGGCTTTTTCATCTATCGCTGCCAAAGCCGCAGACCATAATAAGGAATTGCAAGACGCTGTTCTTAAGCAAAAGGCAAAACAGTTCAAGACTGAAATGAAGAATAGAACAAGAATATAGAGAAAGAAGAAAAAGAAAAAATTTATCAAGAAAAATAGAAATTTAGAGTAAATATTTTTGTCACAAGTCAGTTATGTAAATTTTGTAATGAATAATATTAGTACGTAACATTTTGTTTTTAATGATAGTATACTAAAAAAACTAGTTGGAGTATTTTAGTAATTATTGACCACACGCCACTTCTTTTTTTTTTCTCTCACTCTGTTCTTACATTTTTTTTTTTTTAGAACCTTAAAATTGGACCAACATTGATTTGAAAGCAAGACCATATACTAAGCTATTTTTGAAACATATAAATTGTGGAAGTTTGAAATTTTTACAGCCTGAATATTACAAATAACTTGATATACTTTGATACCCATAAAAAGACAGGCTTTGACATTTGATATATTTATATTTCTTTGTGCTATCACTACCACCCATACATATATTTTTCTAAAGAAAACCCCGTTTTTTTATTGGCATCTCGCAATTGTGCCCAAACTCAACGGAGAATCATTATTTTAATTTTTATTTAATTTTATTTTTGTAAATAATCATACACAATGTCCTTTGCTTCGACACTCATTGGAAATCTTCAGAGAAGATTCAGTGGTAACAATGTAAATGACCGTCCTCAAGATCTAAACAACTCATCTTTTCTTTCATCTAGACCATCATCTCCTTCCGATAAACAAGAATCTACAAACTATGACCCTCCACCGCTTACACCTATCGAGCTTCGAGGATATAATGCACAGACCAAGACTCGTCTCATGAACAAAGAAATTGCCGAAGAAATCCGGTCGCTTCTTCCAGCCCGTCACCAACTCTACGACACGTGGAACCTAGTATACAGCTTAGAGCAACATGGTGCGTCTTTAAATACCCTATACAGCAACAGTCAACCCCAACGTCAAAAGTATGGATCTGAAACACCAACTCAGCAACGAAATGGATATGTTTTGATTATCCGTGACCGCAATCACAACAAGTTTGGCGCTTATGTCAATGAGCCTTTTCATAGTTCTCCAACGAGCGGATCTAGAAGGTACTATGGTAACGGCGATTGCTTCCTGTGGTCAATCTCAAGGACAAAAGCCAAAACGCCACCAGAAGCTAAAGATAAGGAACAGCAAAAACAAGGTGATAACAGAAATGACGATACAAAAGACGCTGATGATTCAGATGATGCGTATGAACTACAATTCAAAGGATATCCTTATACTGGTGTTAACGACTTTGTGATATACTCAACTCCACAGTTTTTATCCATGGGCGGCGGAGATGGACATTACGGCCTGTGGCTAGATAGCAATTTGGAACACGGAGTTTCTCATCATTCATTGACTTTTGGCAACGACCCATTAAATGGAAGTACTTCTCCATTTGATATAATAGGAGTTGAAGTTTGGCGAATCGGTTAATGGATAAAAAATTGCAATCTTATTGCTATCTTATATATGCATATTTTATTTTTTACTTTCTATGTTCTTTTAACATTAAACGGATAAAAGTAGTGCTGGTCTTGACTTTAATTTGTATTTTATTTTTATTTTTTAGTTTATAAAAATCATTTGTATATTGTGCATTTACAAGAAAACTGATGTTTATACGAGATTTTTTATTTTTTATATATCAATTCTAATTAATTACTCTATCGTTTGAATCTTAAAAACCATTACAGTGTTAGTGGTCTCTTATCGTAATTTGAGAAATTAAAGTTGCAAATCATACATGATTAATTATTTGCTTCATAGTTGACTAGGCTCGGATCTCCTTTGATCTTTTCTTCAGCTTGTGCATATTCAATAGGATATTTAATTCTAGCTTTCTCCATCAAAAGTCTATATAATCATAATAGTAAAAAAAAAAAACATTGTTAGCTTCAACCGATAACAATACTGACAAAAAAATAACAACATACTTTGTTTTCTTTTGTGACCATTCCAAGTCGCGCGCTACATGTTTTGCAATCTTGGAACCCTCAGCAAATATGGCTTTCAATTCGGTAAGCCGTTCTGTAGCCTTTTTTCGAAGTTCAGCAATTTCCAACGATTTGGCGTTAATACTTCCTGAAGTCTGTGCTTGCACTACAATAACGCGATCCAATAGAGCTGGATCCATTGCATTGGTGATTCTGTCAGATATGTACTGAGAAGGTATAAACTGCTCCTCGTCTTGAGATAATGCGCTTCCAGCATATGATGATAAAGAACTTGTAGTTGTTTCTACGTCATCATAGTCAAAGTCTTTGCTGTCTCCATCGTCATCTGTAGTTAAGTTACTGGGATACCGTTTTGAGCGTTGTTTTCCTTTGCTACATGACATCATGGACGACTCTGAAGAATGGGCCAACGCTAATGGTACATATCCAGGACCTACAGAAGCCGGTGATGGGTATATCTTGGCAAGTTTAGGATTTACTGTGATAACAATGTTATCTGTATTTTTGTCGCTATGATCACTAGGACCGGGTTCATCGGACTTAATTTGTGTCGGTTCACTATCAGCTTTGTCATGCGGTGTAGTGGTTGTTACTGAAGAGGATGATGACGAAATAGAAATGATGGAGTTGGACGAGTTTTGTACTATGCTATTTGACCGTAGCTTTTTATTTTTTCTTCTTTTTCGATATTTTTTGTGATGAATAGACGACGGAATAGAGTTTGATGTTGTAGTTTTACTTGAGTCATCACTTGCAATACTTTCATATCCACTTGAGCCGCTGCTATCATCATGATATTCTTCTTCTGACAAAGAGCTGCTGTTAGTATCGGACTGCTGTTTCTTATCCTGCAGAAATTCCATCAGGTCATCAGCAGAATTTCCAGTAGTTTTCATGGCTCTTGTTATTTGTTAGAAATGAAAATAAATAATAAAGCATTTGCTAGTATTTACATAGACCCTTTCTCTCGTTTTATTGCTGGGTGTATAAACTAAATTTTGTGATATTCTTCAGGATTGACACTTTATTTTTTTACAAAAAATAAGCACTATTTTATTTGGGACCCCTTGTAAATAGACTGAGGCTCCATACTGCACTATTATATGAGCTGAAGGGGATAATAATGGTTGTCATTGCATCTTTGTTACAAAAAATTGCTTGTTTGGGGGATGGCCACACATGAGATACACACTCCCACCAACACCTCTTAACAACCTAAATATTCTAAAATCAGAATACTCTTTTATTTCATCCCAATACTTCTTCTTTCAAATACTATTTTTAATTCCAATTTTTGTATAATTTTTTTCATAATGTCGTTAAGTGCGAGGGATGAAGCACGTAACAGACTTCGGCCATTTGGTTTCTATTTTGAGAAAACATTAACAGATCTCATCAAAGGCATTCGAGCACAAAAAAGTGCACCTGCGAGGGAAAAGTACATAAAAGAAGCCATTGCCGAATGCCGCCATGAAGTCAATTCCTTAGACACCAACGTAAAGTCCCAGGCAATCTTAAAGTTAGCTTACTTGGAAATGTACGGTTACGATATGTCTTGGGCCGCCTTCAATGTCCTAGATGTGATGTCTTCTCCTAAATTTCAACAAAAACGTATAGGATATCTAGCTGCTATCCAAAGCTTTAGAACTGACAATGACGATGTTCTCATGCTCGCCACTAACCTCCTAAAAAAGGATCTCAATTCAGCTCATCATATGGAGATATCTGTTGCTCTCAGCGGTATCGCCTCCATTGTTACTCCAGCATTAGCCCAAGACGTTGCGGACGACATTCTGAAAATGCTTAATCATTCGAAACCCTACGTTCGTAAGCGTGCTATTCTAGCAATGTATAAAGTTTTTTTACAATATCCCGAAGCTCTTCGAACATCATTTGATCGACTTCGCGAAAAGCTCTCCGATCCAGATCCATCTGTAGTCTCAGCCACCGTCAACGTCATTTGTGAATTGGCCAAAATCAATTCCAAAAACTACATTGTCTTGGCTCCCCCTCTTTACGAACTTTTGACAACTTCAACAAACAACTGGATGCTCATCAAAATCCTAAAATTGTTTTCATCTCTAGCTCCTCAAGAACCTCGACTTAAAGCGAAACTATTACCTCCAATATTATCATTGATTGAAAACACAACAGCAAAATCTCTTTTATATGAATGTATCAATTGTATTGTGACAGGGGGAATGCTGGATGCCAACGACTTTTACCTTGCCGATATCTGTGTAACTAAATTGCGTTCATTTTTGGAAACCCCAGATCAAAACCTCAAATACGTGGGCCTTTTAGCTCTAAGCAAAATTATCAAAATATACCCCGAATTTGTCTCATCAAATGAAGACATTATTTTGCAATGTTTAGATGACGTTGACTTGACTATTCGCCAAAGAGCTCTAGATATGGTATCAGGTGTTGTCACAGAAGAAAACATGGCAGAAATAGTACAACAATTGAAGTCTCAATTGACTCCAAACACTACGGCAAGTCGCCCATCAATGGAAACACAGATATTTATACCCAAGTCATACCGGGTTGAAGTTATTCGCAAAATATTAGAAATTGGATATACAGACATGTACAAGTATGTTTCCGACTTTGAATGGTACATTGATGTCTTGGTTGAACTTTTGGATTTAGCCGATGGTGCTGATGAGGTATCTGAAGAAATTGGATATCAATTAAGAGATATGGCTGTTAGAATTGTTGAGCTTAGAGACGTCATTGTTTCTGCATGTGTATCAATATCAAGTAGGCTATACATCTACTCTAAAATGCCTTCAGTCTTGCCTGCCGTATTGTGGGTGGTAGGTGAATACGCCAAATATATTGCAAGTCCAATCCAAACAATTTATGACATTATGCCTTGTTTGCAAGTTCTTTCTACAACTACTAATGGCATATCAGAATCTTCAGACAGCATTTCTGTTTCTGCTTTGGCAATTGGAATTCAGTGTTTAGTAAAAATATTTTCTCAATTTGCTACAATGAATGTTGGCTGGACAGAAAATAGAGCCTCAGTTGTTAAAGTTGCAACTAACAGGCTTGTCAAGTTTTTTGAAATCCATTCCACTAGTCTAAAGTTTGAAGTTCAAGAGCGAGCAACAGAATTTTTAGAGCTTTTTAAATTACTTCAACAAGCATTAGAAGAGCATCCAAAGGATGCCATAGAAGCTCCTGGATTATTGACGATTGCTCTTCCTTCATTATTCAACTTATATGAAATTAACCCTGTGGCTCCAGGCTCTCAACTTCACATTCCTGTACCCGTTGATTTAGATTTAGATACTCCAATTAACCCAGATACTGTTCGAGATGATGACTTAGATCTTGGAGAAGATGACGACTGGGATGTCATTGGAGGAGGTGGTGTTCCTGCTGTTGCAGGTGTCAACATTGAATCTAATGAACATGAATGGAAAAAATCTGTTGCCAAAATTATCATGACTCATGAAAATGAAAACTCTGAAGAAGCCCAACGCCGTAGACAGGAACGATTGCAAAGACAGCAAGATGATCCATTCTATATTTCTTCCAACACGCATGCAGACTCACCTATATCGTCTCGTTCATTGACCCCAGACCAAGCAAAGACTGCTACACCTGAATCTTTGGATTTGAACTCTGTTCCAATTTCAAAACTAGATATTAGCGGCAGTCGCCAATCTCAAAGTACTAGGAAACCGAAAACAAAGGTATCTATTATCCGAGATGAGATAATTGGTTCACCGGATTCATTAGATTCAAGCGCAAACACGTTGTACAGAAAAACGTCCTCAGCAAGTCTTGCCTCAAAAACATCATTAGGCAAGCAACCAACTTCAAGCAAAAATAAAAACAAGTCTATTTCAAAGTTCCAATCTGCATTCCGTGTCAACGCAAGTGGTCTGGAAACTTTTGACTTAACGGCCGATACTAATAATGAAACTCCTACTTCAATTCAGCAGGAAGTCGAGAAGCTTCGCGAGACAATTGAATCCAAATCACATAAAAAAAAGAAACATTCCAAGAAGAGTCACAACGATGATGATGAGGAAGTTGCTGTGGCCACCAAAACAAAAAAGAAATCATCTTCTAAGAAAAAAAAGAATAGTTCTAATAGTACTATAACCGCAGAACAAACTGCAGATAGTAATGAATTTGAGCCTCCAATGTCAGGATTCCTTACAAGCTCTACACCCAGTGTCTCAACAACCTCAACAGTAGCTGCTCCCGTCAAATCAGGGAAATCAATTAAAAAGGCAAAAATTCGTAAAGCTGCTATTGAAGAATAACCATGCAAAATAATTAGAGAGAAAAAAAAACTAATTAAAGCTTTTTTTCTGGATTTTGTTTCAATACACTGTCAAATAATATATTATATGCATACATGTATTATTTTATAATCTGGACAAGTCTGTATATAAATAATTTATTATATCAAACATTTTATTTAACTAACAATTTGCTTACTATTATTCCTAATATACAGCTTTTTTTTTATCCAAATATACTTGACAGAATATATTTTAGTTTTGAAAAAAGTTGACCATTAAACTAAATTAGTAAGAGCGAAACAAAATATATATATATATATAAAGCTTTTCAAATAATGAGCTACAGAAAATAATGCATCAGTCAAGTTAATTAACTGATTTATTGCTGCATTAAATAACAAATTGATATTTTTAATTATTATTTTTCTTTTAAATAAGAGAATGAATGATTGAATTTTATATTTTTATTATTAATTAATTATATAAATATTAACTGCATATTATAATCTGGATCACGTGATTTCAGATATATGTTTTTTAAAGGAGAAAACCCTCCTTGCGGAGGAAAAACCTTTCAAATCCCTAAAGATTAAGAGTCTCAACAAAAAAGCTCTTACGAGCATTGCGTTAGTTAACCTGTATTTCAAGGTGTAAATTCTCTCTTTAAAAAACATCATATCCTTGTTACAAAAACAAGGATCCTTTAACGCCTCACGGGCTGTTCAATATTTGAAAGTCTTCCCACACACTCTTTAAACTAAGAGGAGGGGGGGATTGGGCCTTGCTTGCTTCATGCCCAGAGTAATTTTTGCAGCACTCTCACAAGATATTTGTGAGGATTTGTACCTTAAGGAACTATTTTGTAAGTACGCCTTAAGAGAACTTCATGTTTGCGTGGCCAGCAACTCCTAGGAGGCTTTTAAGCGGAAACATTATTAAGGAAAGAACTGCGGCTTCCAACATTACTTCTAGGATGCTGTAAAACACCCAAGTAGTAACAATGTAAAAAATGCACATGGATAGCGTTCTCCCCCGTTTCATAATGAAAGTAAAAGTTCAATCACTGCTAAAAGCTTATAAGAAGATAGACTGTACATCACAAAGCTTCTGTTATGAATATATTATAATCACGTGAATTCTAACACCTGTTTTTTACGCTGAAAACCCTCGGAAGCTGGAGGAAAAACGTGGTTCATCTTAGTGTATGTTAATAACAATACGGGTCTTTCAAAAAGTATTTTTTTATAAAGCTGATACTCAAAGCTTATTTCAGTGTGCGCACAAGAGAAGCGACTTTTATTTCAGTACAAAAATTGCAAGGCAAATTTCTTCTAGGAGTTTTCCCTTAGGCATTAATAAGTTTGTGGCCACAAAACTCTTAAGCTGGGAGGGGAACAATGGTTGATTTATCCCAATCAGTATGGCAGAAGTTTAACGGAGAAAGCGACTTCTCAAATAAAACAGTGTTCAAATAAGAACAAAGTAATTACTTAAAGAGAGGGCCATCTCTTCTTCGCCAAAGCGCGGCATTTTTCTCAGTAACTTCAACATAAAGTATGTTGTCAAAATGTATGTCACAAACTAATAGTTATTTTGATATAATTCTTTCTATATATATTTTTAATTTAGCTCATATAACACCGCATAAAAAAATTAAAATCATGAAATAACACAATTATGCAATATATAAATTCTATAGTTTTGACCTTTGTATCAAAAAGCACAATTCTATATTTATCAATACATAATAATACAACATTTTAATAAAATAAAAAACTAAAAAAAAACTACTTTCTCTTAGCTGCTCTTTTTTCTCTTTCAAGCTTGTTCTTTTCTGCACCTTCTTCAGTAGCAACAGTAGAAATAAGCTTTTTGAGGTTGGTGTGATATTCTCTGTCTGCCTTCTTGCGGGACTCGAGTTCGTGACGAGCAATGAACTTGGAGTCCTTGCGGAGTTCGCGAAGTGCACCCTTGCGTTCCTTCTTGACAAGGGTCTTGAGCTTCTTGTGCTCGCGGCGGACAACGTCTGGGTCGTATGACTTCTTGTCAATGTTGTAGTTGGCTTCAAACTTGGGCAGCTTGGAAGCAATCGGAATTGGCTTGTGGGCCTGGAGTAGAAGAGGAGTGCGTGAGATTTGAGAAAATTTGAGTTTGTTAGTCAGCTTCTTGTGTACAGAAGCAGCTTTTTCGAAATGAGCAAGGGGGGTTTCTGAAGCGGCAGATGCAATGGGGTTCAAAAGAGGGGTGAATGGGGTGAATATTTCAATGAAAGCTAAGCTGTCTGTCCAAAGCGTCATAAATGATTCCAGTAGCGTTAGAGTATGATAGTACATTTGTGTGTGTAATAGCGACAGTTCGTTTTTGTCTAATGAATTTTCTTGAAGTTTTAACAAAGTTCTCAGTGCTAAAGGTCCTTGGATTTTCTTGTTAATGACTTCCAAGTCCTCCTCGTCATCTTTAGACTTTAAAGATGGGAATCTGGAAGAATTTAAAACTCCTAAAAAGACATCCTTTGACATTGTCTCAATGTCGATTTGTTTTGGTGACAACAGGTACAAAGCACGTACTAAGAAATTGACAATCTCAGGAATGTATCTTTTGGCAATACGCTGATAAGTCAAAGCGTTTGAAGCAATGTAGATACCAGTGTATAAATCGGCAGTTGTCGAAAGAGGAGCTTGAGATAAGTGCATTCCCATGAGTAAGGAAGCAGGAGTGACGATTTGATTGAAATGATCTGATGTTGAATATAATAGTGCAATAAGTGTAAAGAGAAATACGTTTGAGGGTGATGTGATTGCTGAGCTGGCTTTAGTAGTCTTTTGTGAGATGTAGTTAGTGAGTCTTGATTCAGATTTGTTAATAAGTTCTCTAAAGAATTCAGACAGTGATTCAGTGTGCTTTTCTGCTAATTTTCGCAAAATTGAGATTAATTCGTCCAACACCAATGCAGTATCTTCGCCGTCTTCTTCCTTTTCAATATCAGAACTGACAATAATGTACTCAGCCAAAATGTTGGCAAATGCAGCGTTTTTTTCCTTGTTTTCAGGAGAAAGTCGTGGATGGTATATTGAGAGAATGCGTTTTACTATTGTGGGCTGAGATTTGATAGGGTATTTTGCAAAAATATCAAGCAGATCTGCTACATCTTCGGGCATCTCAAATGTATATGGTATTAAGGCATCTGCGTCGGACTTTGTCGCCTTTTTTTTTGATTTGTCTTTTAAAGACTTTTTGATTTTGATCTTTACTTCTTCTTTCTCATCTTCTTCATCTTCTCCTTCAGATTGTGCAGCTTCGTCGCTTGAAAACTGTTGAAATTCGTCATCGAGTTGTAAATTGCCATTCAAACTTTCGTTTTCACTGCTTTCGTCTTCATCTTCAAAGGATTCGTCTTCTTCTTCTTCGTCGTCTTCATCATCTTGTTCATGTATTTGCTTAGAATGTTCAAGAGCCGATTTCAATCCGAATTCCTCTGCATCATTAATATCGTCCTTGCCATCGTCACTCAAATAGTCGTCGTCCATATCATCGATTTCACCTCTCATTCTTGCTAATCGGCGTTCTTCGAGCATCTTTAATTTTTCGGCTTGTTCCTTGGCCAACTCTTCCTCTGTCTTAGTTCGATCAGCGGCCTTAGCCCTCTTGTCATGAGCCAACTCAAGAATTGCCTTGTCGTACCTATCATCAGCCGTTTCTTTCTTTTGAGCATAAGAGTCCTTGTTGTTCAATGACTCAGCTGCTGGAGTCTTGTCAAAGTTGCCGCTGTTGCGAAGTTCAGCCAGCAGTTCGTTAAAGTTTTCTTGATCATCAAGCATTTCAGTTTCCTGCTCGACCTTTTCTTTGATTAACTGACGTTCCATCTTGTGGAATTTAGATTTGGCAATAATTTCCTTCATGACCTCATTTTTACTCTTCTTTCGTTGAGGCTCTTCTCCTTCTTCGGCGTCTTCTCCACCCTCTTCCTCAATATCTCCGTCTTTGTTCAAGTTGATTCCTGCTTCTTCAGCCAAGCGCTTTCTCTTTCTTCTGATTTCTAGAATTTCACGTTGACTTTCATCCAAGTTTTCGTCATTTTCGTCATCAATTCCCAGATCGTCCTCGGCAAAATCGTCTTCTAAAGCTAACGATTGACCAAAATGTGTTAATTGGAAGTTATCTTCAGTATCGGAATCTTCCAAGTTAAATATTGATGATTTTGCTGCTTTGATCTATTTATAACAGAGAAAAATATTGGGTTAATATGAAGGTATAATAGAATAAAATAAAAGATATGACTTACTTGTTTATCTCTGGCAAATCTTTCCAACATCTTCTCTTCAGGATTCAATGAGGCATTATTTTCACCAAATCTTTTATCCATAATTCCACCAACTCGGTTTTTTGTTTCCATTTCTTTTAATAAAGTCTTTTTGCGTTGTTCTTCTCCAACTTGCTTGCTGATCCCGGGTCTTCCAACTGCACCGATGACCTTGCGGCCTTGAACATCAACCTTAGGTTTAGATCTCTTGATGTCGAAAGGGTTAAAAGCATCTCGAATTCCCTTCAAAATTATCTCTCGCTGTTGTCGGTCTTTATAGTTTTCATCTTTAGATTTCTTCTTTTGAGACTTCTTAGTTGGTGTTTGGCCGATAAACCCGTGGGTCTTAAGCTGAGTCTTTAATGCCTTTAATTGAGAACCTCCTCCGGCCATTTGTTATATGATCTTATGGAACGTTCTATTGAAAAATTAAAAAAAAAAAAAAAATTGTATTTTGATAGATAAAAAAATATTACTTAAAATTTTTTAAAGAGGTATAAAAGCAAATGCATTAAACATGGTTTTCTCAATATAAAAAAGGAAAATAAAAAAATTTTAAACCCTTACCACAATAAACAGCCGTACCCAAACCTAGATACGTTATACTAACTATATATTAAATACTTAGATACCAAACTCTTACAAAAAAAAAAAAAAAAATTATATATTAAATTATTAAAGCTATGTTTTTATTATTCTTCTAACATTGAAACAAACCATTATAGTAAACGCCAAAATTTTCATGCAGAGTTAGATATCATTCATATAATTGCTAGTTAATTAATTAGCATCTTCAGACTTATCCAACTCCATGTCACTCTTAATGTCTTCGTCATCTTGATCTTTAACTTTAAAGCTGGTTGTAGGAACCGCTGGATCAACATTGTCAAAATCATCAGACTCATCATAATTTTCGTCTTCATGGTCAGAAAGGTGAACTGGAACGACATTTTCTATTCGTTTTTCCTCAATTTTCTTCCAGATTTCTTTCATAGTATCTCCACCTAACAAGCCATCTAACTCATTCTTTTGAGAGGTCTGTTTAAGGTCGCCCTTAAAAACTCGTCTTCTGTAAAATAGCAAGTATGCATTTCCAGACACAGCTTCTTTAGGATCAGCAGGCTGCACTCTAGAATCGTCGAAATAATACCATTTATTGTCTTCAAAGTTTTTGGCATATGCTGTATAATGGCCCCCATGAAGACTTCCAAAATGATTATCAACTGCAAAAAGATCATAAATTATGCGTTCTTCGTCATCACCAGTAGAAATGCTAGATGTATTTTGGTTAATATTCTTCTCATCAACTTGGTTAGGATTGATGTTTTCATAAATATTCTGAAATCTAGAGTTACTTCTTGTAGTACGAATTATATCAGTAAGATCAAGTCCTTCGATAGGGAACTTGACAACATCGTGGATTTTGTCTCTATAAGAGCCAAAATTAGAAAATCGTTTAAGCTGGATAATTAAAATATCTGGAGTTTTCCAAAGTTCAATAGTTTTAGAAGCGGCAGCTTTAAACTCAGAGCAGTTAGAACAATACCATAAATCATTTTCGCCCAAAATTTCAGTTTTGGAAAATAGAGCTAAACAATCATAAATTGTAGCACCACCTTCTGCATCTCCATCCGTTTTGGCTTGAATAGCTTTTTTTCTTTGAGTGACCTCGGCTGGTTCCACATGTGGCAAATCGTCCAAAGAGTCGATTTTACCAAAGCAATTCAAGTAAGTTTCCTCAGGAATTACAATTGCAATCAGTCCAGAAGGACCAACAATCATCTTGTTGTCAAGATCTTCAGGATCTTTAGTATCTTGAAATGTTTTTTGTGCATTTCTGTTGCTTTGGTAACTTTGCTGAGGGCCATGCTGATGGGCTGCAAATGTAGGATTATTAGCATTTCTTCCGATGCTAACAAGTGAAGAAGATGAAGACCGTGAATTAGGTCGAGAGTTAGACTGGGATGCTGAAGAAGTTCGAGAAGGTGAAGGTGATGATGAAGCGTCGTGTCGTTTTCTATTCACAGAATAGGTAAAGTCATCTTCGTCATAATCAGGAAGAGGGTTGTTAGTAGGGATGTAAGAGCTGTCAGTATCAGACATAATTTCATCATCAGATTTTGCGGGCGAAACTGGTGTTTCATCTTTAGTACTTTCTAAATCTGAATCCTTGTCTTCTGAAGTTGCTTTTATCGAATTATTCGATTTGGATTTGTCAAAGCCATGAGAACCTCCAAGTAATCCTGTGTGTTTTCTAGCTGGTTTGCCCTTATCGGGCTTGTTTTCGTCAATTTCTTCAACGTCATTATCATCGTTGTTGGTTTTAAAAGGGAAAAACTCATTTTGAAGCTTGGAGTTGGCAGGATTGGATGATTTTCCGGGCTTGGAAAGTTCACTTGAGCTGGCACTTAATGCATCGTCACCTTCAGAATCATAGTTTGATGTTAAGTTCGTGCTGTCATTCTCATTTACCACTGACTCATAGCTTGGGGGTAGTTCAGAATTGCCAATTGGATATTGTTGTTGACTTATTATGTTGAAGCAAGCCTCATCTTCTTCTTCTTCTTCTTCTTCCTCGTCTTCTTCTTCTTCATCTTCTTCCTGTTCTGGTAAATAATCATCATCCTCAAATGTTGCAGAGGCTACTACAGAGTTCGTAGAAAAATCAGGTATTATACTATGAGCCCTTAATATTTCGTTAATTCGATCTTCAAAAGTGGCTGATATATCCCAATCCTTTCCTGTAAACGGATTGTCTTGCACATTGTTGTTTAATCCCCTGTATCCTCTATGCATACCGTATCTAATGGGCTTTCGATAACAAACATGAGGGACAAACCCAATGATATTCTGCCAGTTTTCAGGATCATTCTCAAGTCTGTAGAGAACTTGTTTGAAATGGTCCCCTTGAGACAAAGGTATGAGCTTTAAAATTATCTTTTGTACAATTAAAGCTGGAGATGAAGCTTCGGAAGGAAGAAGAGTGATGTAAAATGGCAATGGTGCTTGCTCTAAAGTTTCGTTTCCTTCATTGTTAACTAGAATTGACACATACACGGGAATTAAAAAGGGACGCTCAATGATGGGAGGGCTATCGGGAAGTGGATTATTTTCTTCATTAAAGTCACTGTAGAAATCTTTTGTTATATCAATTTCTGCATCCAAAGGTAGATCTGCCTCATACCCGTATATAGTATCGGTGTTGTTGAAAATCTCACTAACAACAGATGTATCATCAGTAATATTTCTATAAAAATGTTTTTGAAAAACATCGACAAAGTGTAAAGCTCTGGGCTCAACTCTACAGTGCTTTCCAACGTATTGTTTAAATTGTTTGAGCGACATCGAAGGATCAACAGCAAAAGAGAAAATAAATGGAGCCCGATCCTTGGGGAAAATCAGAATCTCACTGCACACATACTCTTGAGAAGGTAGGGGTAGTGTCAAGTCCATGAACGGGTCAAAGGTAATACTGGTCAATCCACATGTTGGGCAAATCAACGTAGATTTGTATAGACCTCCCAGCAGGTCCAAAATAACTGAATCATTACGAAGTTTATGGCGGCGCCAACTTTCTTCTGCCAAGTCGGCTATGACACTTGGAGAAGGAATAAGAGTATTTTTGATTTCTGGCTTTTCTGTAGCAGGTTTTTTAACAATTCTGTTCAAGTCTTCGTGTAAAGCATCGAGTAAAAATGCCAAAAATTCTTGGGAATCTTGTTGTTGGTATCCGCCAAAAGAACTGTTATACCTTCCAATAACTGAACGAAAGTTGCGGCATGAATAAGAGGTTCCAGATCGCTCCTCTCCAAAAAGATGTTGAAAAAGGTCGCCAAACGCTTCAGCTATTTTTCCATCATAACCAATTGGATTGTTTCTATTAATTTCAAGAGCATAGTATCCCGACAAAAAGTATTCCGCTAGCTCAGGTATATGGGTAATGCATTGTAAAGCGGAGTTCATATAGCACGTGTTACCTAGATTTCCCAGTCCCATAGTGCCCTTGACAACTTGATTTTGTTTAGCCACATTCACATCCTTAAAGTTAACGTATGTTTTCGATTTTGACATTGTGAGGGATGGTTTGGGATCAGTGTAGTAGCCTTGAGTTGTTTCCGATCCTTTATTTTCATCACTGCTTTCTTCTTCTTCATCCTCAACGGCATTTGAAGGATTGTATATTTTTCGAGGGGGTGGAGGAGGGGGAACTAAAGCTGAAGTTGATTCAGATGGCCATTTGCATGTAGGGGAATTCGATTCCTTGACTTCTGCAATCAAGTATTGAAATTTAGATAAGTTCGGATTTTTTCGAATAGGTGTTTGAAATTGGATAGGGATAGAAAATATGTTTTGTCTGAGTGAGTTGAAAGATATTGGTGCTAAAGGATAATTTTTTTCCATTAATGTTGTAGTGGTAGCTTCTTTTGTAACACCCCAGAACCTGATTTGTGAGTTTTTGATCTTCTTTGGTAAGCCAAAGGAATTTTTGACAAACTTGTACAGGAGTGAGCATTTTTTTGATCCATTAAACGATCTTGTTTCTGCATATGACTGAAGAGGTGAAAGTCGTGTAAATATTTTTATTCTGAAAGTGAACGGATAAAGATTGAATACAGGTTTGTTATCTGAATCTACGCTTATAACGACCCGTGGTAGCTCAAATATTTCTCTGGGGTGTGGGTTATACCACTCGACAAGACATTTCCATGCGATTGGAGGAACCATTGTGACATGGTCAAGAGGATTGACCTTTTCAGGGTCATAAATAAGTTGAGTTTTATTTAATGGATCAACAATGTCAAAGTTGCCAAAGTTAGATGCAAAATTTTCTTCATTATCAAAAAAAGACTGTAACCATCGAGTTGATACACAGTAATAGATGTCAAATGGCTTTGGCTGTGCGTTTTCCAAGTTGAATCGAATTGTTGATACCCTAATATCGTGATTTAAAATTGATTTAAAATTGTTGTTTTCAATTGGATCTACAGAAGGTATTGGCAAAAAATCATCATCTGAATAAGATGAAGTTTCGCCTGATGATTCTGAGTCATTATCAGAGAAAGTACTGTTTGGTTCGGAATCAGGTATGGGTGGAGCAGCTATCAATGAACATATACTTGAGTTTTGATGTAGCAAAGGCAAATCTAAAATACCAAATGGTTAGAATGACGTACTAAAGAAAAATAAAAATGATATGTTTATGTTTTTTTTTTTTT
>CBXB010000015.1:2582-27747 GCA_000817185.1 Magnusiomyces clavatus CNRMA 12.647
AAAAAAAAAAAAAAAAAAAAGGAAAAAAAAAAAAAAATTTAGAACCAGTCAACGAAAAAATAAAAATAAACCGATGATGTAATAGATTTTTTTTTTTTATACTTTATTTCTCACAACACAAAAAATAAAACTTAAAAAAATAAATAATTTAAAAACAATTTAATTGTTACTTTTTAAAAAAAATTATTTGTTTTTTAACCAACAATAAAAATGTTTCTATGTTTTTATTAAAGAGTAGTAAATCTATCTATCTATATATATATGTAAAATGAAGTCTAAGAATTTTTATCATCATTTATCATCAACATTCTAACAATAGAATGAATGACAAAACTCTCCCTTAAGTAGCTATAAATATACTATATGCATTAACAACAAACAAACAATAATATCAACATAGACCCTTTCGCTCCTTTTTTTTTTTTTTCTTCCTTTATAATAGTATAAATATTTATAAATACTACAAAATAGATAATAGTTACAATGAAATTTGTAAAACCTCTAAATTTATTTATCTCTAATGTCCAGCTTTTCTCTTATTGTAACAACTTTATCTATTTGTAACAAATATTGTCTATTTTAAAACAAATGTATATACAATCCCACGTGCCATTGCTAAGGTTCAGCATTACCGAATGTTGAAGCTAATGATAATGAGTACAACTAATTTTATAAAACTTTTGGTATCTTTATATACAGTTATTTTTTTTTTGAATTGAAAGTAAGAAAAAGCGTCAGTGGTTTAGTTTTGTTTTACTATACTATACACAAAATATAACTATATACTGTTTAACTAACTATTTGTCTATAATTAGGAGGGGGAAATAATTGATAAACCAGCTTTATGAAGAAATATCGGTTATAGTGACGTATTTTGTGGATTCAACACCCTCTCTTTTTATTTTTTTAAAAAAGAAAAGAAAAAAAAAAAAAAAGGTCCATTGTTAACAATCACGGGGCTTACTTTCTGCAGGTTAGAAAATCATTTCAAAATACCCAGGATAATAGAAAGCATTCTTTTTTTTTTAAATTATTTAAAATAAAAAATAATCTCTTATTATGTTTAATATTTCAATTTGTTTTTTTTTAAAAAAAAATACTTGGTGGATATTTGTAATGTTAAAACTATTGAGGAATAAAAAAAAAAAAAAAAACGTTAATTCGGTACAACAATAACAAAAAAGCTTGTCATATTTTGTTATCTTTCCTAATTTGAACAAATTGGCGTTTTACATACAAAAAGAGATAATCCCTAACCTCAAAGGAATACTATGATCTTCAAAATGCTTGTCCAATTGTTGATCACTTTTACCTACTACTTAATAATATATAAATAACCACTACCCTTGTGATCTCTAATTATAGATTTAATAATAAAAAGTAAAATCAAAAAGCCATTATCAGTTTAATGTTAGTGATGTAATTGATCAATAATAGAGGTTTGATTTTGTAATACAACTTGAAAACACAATAAAATGATTGTAATAAAAGTTCGGCTGTGCCTTTTATATATATCACCTTTTAATAAAAATATACAAGAATTTTTATTTATTATATATAAATTTTTCAACAAAACTTTTCTCTTATTAAAATTACAAATGTGAATATTTGTAAATACTTGTTTTGATTATCTAATATTATTTTTTATTATATCTACATATATAGCTATTAATCAAACTATTGTTATTTTTTTTTTTGACACTACAATAATTATAATTTTTACATATTATTCTATACTACAATTTGTGTAGTGATGGATTGTTCTTTATGTCTTTAGTATCTTTTATTTATTTTACACAAAAGCTGGAATGTTTTTCATTTTATCATTTCTATCATTTTTATTCAATTGTTATTCAAATTTAGATATTATTAGAATACCTAATTATTTATAATTTATTTCTAGAGAAGAGAAAGGCTTTATTTAAATTAAGTCGCAAACTGTCAATTTTTTTTTTTTTTTATTCATTCTTATTATAATTATGCACAGTTTTATACAATTGTATAAAAAAAAAAAGATTATTATTTATGCTTAACATGAATATACTAAACGTTTTATGAATCTAAATCTCGTTATTATTTTTTTATTCTTCACCTAGTAGAGCTCAAACTGTACGCTTGCCTTTTTTTTTTTTTATCTTTTATATATATAAATTTTTATAATTTATAACATTCAAAACGAGAATTATACATTATCAACTAGAAAAAAAAATATCCATGATAACATAAATATAATACCCTTTAAACGGTTTTCAAAGAAATTTTTATTGTTGTATTATACAACTTATACATATCAAACGTACTATATAACAAAATGGTGTACTAGAAATAAAAACAATCAAAAAATAGAAAATTCATGTTAAAAAAACCATATATAGTATACCATAAATGAGCACTACACATACCATATCATGGACGGTATTATCGTTATTGCAATTGTCGTTGTTCTTCTACAAAAATTCTCCATCACCATAATTATTATAAATTTTTTAGGATTTATTGTATATCTTTCACATAATAATGGATTACAGAAGAGCACATTTCATATAAAAACAATTGAAAATATATTCATATGTTGTTGTTTCAATATTCTATATATATAAAACCTCATGTAGAGAAGTTTTTACTTTTTTATTTATTTCAATATCATAAAAAAAAATACAAAATCAAATAGATCAAAAATAATAATTTATAGATATAATTTGAATAATGTATTCATCTTTGTTCTTTTTAGTACTTTCAGCAGTTGCCATCTGTGCCAATGCTACAACCCTTGCTGGTTCTGAAACTCGTATTCCTAAACTTCCATTGTTTCCATTCCCACATCCAAATTTGCCCAACGAAGGACCATATCCACCTCCAGCATGTTTGGTTTCATGTATCACACAACACGCTTATCCGAACAAATGCAATGGAATGGAAAGATACGACTGTTTGTGCAGAGCCCAGGCAAAATCTATAGTCAAATGTCTGTTTGACATTTGTCCTAAAAAGGAATCCTTTTCACGAAAGGCTAATAAAAAGTTGCCTATTTCTTATATTGCTCTTGGAGACTTTTTGGATACTTGCAAAAGACTAAATGTCCCTGCTCCTATTGGACCTGATGGTAAAGATCTTCCACCACCACCTTGTGAAAGAACAAAAAAGAAGAAACCCCTGGTTGTTACTGAATCCATTGCTACTTTTGTTAACAGTACAGGTGCAGTTGGTGTTACTACTACTTCTACTACTACACAGTCTAAAAGTACAAAAAGTGTTTTAAAAACAAAGCCATCTTCCACTAGACCAGTACCTACTACTATAACGAGAGTTGTTGTAGTCACTAGAACTCTTTATCCATCATCAGCAACGACCAGTAGTAGAGCTTCTGAAAACGAGGCTCGATTTACAGACCGTTCTCATCCTGTCAAGAGAGAAGACAAACTGGCTAAGAGATTGTATAAAGCCATTTCAAGAGAAGAGCTGAGTAGTGATAATGATAAGGCTGCTTTTTTTCAAGCTCTAAATGATCTTCTTTCTAACGGAGAAATAGCTACTATTGAGTTGGTTGACAAGCAAGCTTCAGTCGATACAGACTCTCTCAGTAGCACAATCTCTTTAAAACAATTGACTAGTGGGCTTTCTAGCAATACTAATGAAGATTCTTCAGTCTCTACTACTACCACTATTACTACTACTAATGCAGTCACACCTTCTTTGCTAACTGGATCATTTATTGCTACCTCTACAGTATCTACAGTTTCTGCTGCATTAACAACAAACGTATCTTCTGTTGCTCCATCACCAGATGATATAACAGTGGGCAATAGTAACACTACTTCTTTTGTGAGCTCCACTTTTACTTTTACTTCAACTTTGTCAAATTCAACTATAGACAACACTAGTGCTACTACTACAACTACTAGAAATAGTACTATTGGTAGTTTCATCTCAGGAGAAACATCTTTGAATTCTACTACTGTCACCAACACTACTACTGCTTCCAACACAGGATCTAGAACTTCCGGTTCAGACACTGTAACTATAACTTCTACCAGAAGAACCTCTTCAGGTGAGCCAAGCCCCACTACAACTATTAGTGTTACTAGAAGTATTACAGGATCTCCTGCTACAACATCAACAAGCAATGATGATTCTGCTACCACTTCTGGTGATGAGTCCAACAGTGCTTCTTCACTTTTAGGCTTAAATATGAATTGGATATTTTTTATAATTGTTTCAGGATTTGCAATGTTGATGTAATTTATATATATATAGTACATATAATAGTACTTTTAATTTTTAGTTATTTTTGATTCAATATATAGGAGAGAAGAGAACGAGATAAAAAAATAATAATAATAATAATATTTAAAGTAAGGAGAGAAACGGTGTCAATTAAATTATACAGATTCTCATTTTTTTCATTTAGATGTTGAACGATTGAAATACATTGAGTAGTTGACAACCTTTTTTTTTCAAATTTTTGTCCTTTGTTTACAAGGGAAAAAGAAAACATACATTGTGAAAAAAAAAAACCAATATATTTCAAGAATTTATCAAATATACAAAATATAGATAGGATCATATCTTATTATACTGTATTTAATTATCATAATCATTATTTTTTCTCTTTTTTTTTCTAATCCTTTCTAAACAATTAAAAAAAAAAAAAAAACAATACATTTATTTAAATAGCAAAATGTGTTTGACCCACTATTTGCCGTTTCCATACAGTATAAAATCATTTTTGTACAAAAAAGACGAGACAAGAAATATGATGATGATTTTGGGAAATTTTATACGGAATTTGGATATTATATATATATAGTAAGAGGTAATAAGTAAGGCAACAATAATATTGAATACTAACAAATATATTCCAATTTAAAAAATCATCATTATTATATATGTAGATTTTCATATTCAACATCATGTCGCTTATTCATGTACAGCTTATTATTTTTATTTTTATCTTTATCTAAAAAATCATTAGTATCTAGAGAAACAAAAAAAAAAATTTTTTTTATAAAACGCGTTTTTTTTTTTTTTTTTTTTTTTTTTTTTTTTTTTTTTTTTCAAAAACCAATAAATATACCGTTTTTTATGTTTTATATTTTCTTTCTCGAACTATATAAAAAAAAAGGAATTAAAGATTTAATCAATATTTTGTATCAAACAAGAATGTAGTAAAGTTACAGATAGGACGTTGTTATCGACCAATATGGTGCGTTGCATTCAACAACAATAATTTTAAGAAAAAAAAAAAAACTCCATTTTGATGCAATTTTATATATACAAAACAACCTTCAACTTTGTTTTTTTTTTTAAAATACGAAATATACATGTTTTATTAGTATATATCTATTTAAATAAAATAACTCAATTAAAAATACTTTTTTTTTCTACCCCCTATTTTTTGTTGCTTGTATTGTTAACAAAAAAATAAAATCAAAATATACTACTGATAAATTATTACTTGGTTTTTACTATATTTAATCAACTTGTTATAAAATCCCATATATAAAAAAACATCTTGTTATTGAATAATCCATTATTAAGTTGAAAAATTCCAGATAAATATGGTTTTTTCTATTGTATATAAACATGCAATAAACTCCATTAAATAAATAATTGAATATATACAAATAATCTCCCTTATATTAAGATATACAAAAAAGCTGATGGTATATGATTTGAGTTTTTATTTTGTTTAAAAGCATTAAAGTAGTGATTGAAAATAGATAAAAATTTCAAATTGAATAAAAAAATAAAAATCATAATCAAACTTAAGTATGATAAAAACAATTGATTAGAATATTCAAAAAAAAAGTTGATTGATTTATTTAAAACCGTTGAATAAACTTTGATTATCTTTTTTTATCATAATTATTAATAAATGAGACATATGATTTAGAATTTAATTAGTAGCATTTTCAAGTTTCAAAAAAAAAAAGAAAGAACAAAAGGCAAATTGCACAAAAAATAACAATATATAAAATAAGACAATTCAAATATTTGAAATGAATTCAATATGAATTTTTTTGATTATTAAAGATGAAACTCTTTTTTTCTTTTAAAGCATGGACACAAAAAAAAACACGCTTGGTCTGGTTAGTGCCAAAATGCTGCAGCATCAACATTTTAAATAAATATTTTTTTCACAACCCTTTTTTATTATTATTTCAAAACCTTCCTTTTCACTTACCATCAAATCATCAACTATTCATTATCAAACAAATCATTACCACCATCTAAACAAATAATCTTTTTCCTTTGATATACTCTCATGAACTTATTTTGTATCTACTCGACCCTTATTTGGTCTTTTTCCATAAATTCATTCTACTAGTTCTCGACCCTTTTTTTTTAATTTTCTAATCTATTAAAACAAATTTATTAATTTGTTGTTAATCCCAATATAAAAAAAATCTTTGTCTAAATTTTTTTTTTTTTTACTTTCCTTATAATTTCTCATTTTTTTCTCTCTCTCATATTTTCTTCTTTTTATTTATCATCATTATTATTTATTTATTTATATCTTCTTTTTTTGTCTTTTAATCAGTTTTAAACTTTAAAGATATCTTTTTTTTAACAATAATAATCATCAAAAAAAAAAAAATAAGGCTGCTTAAATCCTTTATGTCGACCTGTTCATGATCCCCTATAAATCTCATTTATTAAATCATGATTCAATACAAAACAGCAACAACGACAACAACATTATCATCAACAACAATCATAATCCCTCTCAAAAGACCAAAAGATCTCCTCAAAACTCTTATCCAATAGGCTCTAATGGTTGTGTAGTCTGTCCAGCGGCCCCTCCAGCATGTCCAGCATGTCCCTCTGACCAAATCTGCAACTTATCTCTCCAGACCTGCGATTCTTGCCCCTCCGTTTCATGTGTTCCCATATCTTCAAATGTCGTTTACAATCCAGCAAATTCTCCTTCATCAACACAATCTCAAGCACCTACATCTTCTTCTTCTTCTTCAAAATCGTCATCATCAGCAGCATCAGATTCCAATGAGCTCAGTAAATCTTTAGTAGGCCCCATCATCGGAGGTGCAGTCGGTGCCGTAGCTTTCATTGGGTTTTGTGCCTTTTTAATATTTTGGCTTCGTAAACGAAAACAAAATAACAGCAATAATTATAATAGTAAATCACTAACTGCATCTTCAACAGCATCATTCGGAAAAGATACGTCTCCAAGAAGCCCAAGCTTGGCCGAAAAGGGAATGCTTGTTGGTCCATTCTATCCAGATGGAATGCCAGTACTAGATGCCCCAATAGGCTCTCCAGGTCTAGCTCCAGCTGGCTCTTTAATCGCTGTTAATGACAACAATCATAATAATTTTATTCATCCAGATCCTAACGATAGTTTTATGCAACTTCATAGAAAGAATTACGAAAGTCCAGACAGAAAGAAAATTCATCAAATTACTCGCAAAAAACTCAAACTGGACAATTTGGCCATATCTTCTCCCAAACTAGTAAGTACAACTTATGATCGACCCACAACAGAAGTTGCCAAAAAATTCACTCTCGCTGAAAAGAAGCGCCGTGAAATTGAAAACATTAGTAAGGACACTAGTAATAATATCATTAATACTCATCTCCGTGTAGATATGGCATCTGCTAATCATATAAAACATTCGAATATTCAAGGTGTTTCTCCAGTATCACCAATCTTTTCAGCAGCAGCAGCAGCAGCAGCAGCAGCAGCAGTAAGTCCAACAGTCATGTCAACACCCGGATCAATGTCTCAAAGACAATATCATCATCAACAACAACAACAACTTCAAACAACACCAAGTAGCACTAATACCAGTAATAATAGTGGAAGTGTTAAATCAAATGAAACAAAATCATACCCAATGCCTTTAATATTGTCTGAACGTGCTTTAAAGCAAAATGGGAATCAAAAGGTTTATCCTAGCGAATTGGAACAACAAGAACTACGATTAAGACGTCAAGAAGTCTTCCGTCAACAACAGCGTGAACAAGAAGAACGATACAGACAGGGACTCTCGCCAGTATCTGTAGATCTCCACTACACTTCCTCTCCAACAACCAACCCAGAGCTTGTAGATCATTCTCCAACTCCTTCTCCAAATCACCACAACAATATTCCTTCTCCAATCACTTCTATACCATCTGGTGAATTAGAAACTGTAGGAAATGGCCGAAATGCCAGTCCACAATCAAATACTACAAACATTCTTCCAATGCCTTATAACCATCATAGCAATATTTCTTCTAATAATGCAGATCAAGATAATAACGTTGCAAACAAAAAACGTGAAACTCAAAATTCAGCTCTGTCTTCAGTTTATTCAACTGATGTTTCAGTAGATCCTAAAAAAGGTCGTGCTTCTCATATCATTCCAATTGCATATATTCCAGGTGTTACTACCTCTCGTTCTCCATTACATCAACCTCGTTTCCCTACTCAAGATGGAAATCCTACAAGCCCAGAAAATTCCTCTACTTCTTCTCAAACACATTCTCCTCCTGAACTAATAAGCCAACCACAACTTTTGCATAAAAACAACTCTGATCATAGCTTGTCGACTTTAGGAACAAATAGTACAGCTACACGTAACAATCATAATGAACCAAATCATAGCGCCACTGCCCTATCGGCAAAAGCAAGGACTGGTGCGTTGTCACCAAACCAGTCTAGTCTGCCGCCTCTTTTATCATCTAATAGATCTGTGTCCCCAGCTCGTCATAACATTGCAACTCCCATTTCAACAGTGTCTACTTCTCGGCACTCTCAAAATTCTTCAGACCAAGCAAGCAAACAATCTCACAAACAAAGCTACTCTACTTCGTCTGAAACCCAGCCACCTTTGTCTGCAAACTCTAGGCGCTCTTTTAACTTGACCTATGGACAACCAGGTATCAACGTGCCTACAGAACATCCTTCTTCTGCTAGACAGGGGTCAACGGTTTCTGATGGTAGTGCCAGAAGTAGTGATTATCTTCAGTATCCTCCAATCCAACACTCTCGTACAACATCAGCGTCTTATACTTCTGGCACTCAAACAGGATCTTCAGTAACCACTAGAACTTCGAACTTTACAAGTGGTACATATAGCGAAGACTACGATGAAGACTCTTCAGAAGAATCTTCAGAGGATTCTTTAGAAGAAGAAGAAGAAGAAGAGGAAGATGACAATGATGATGATTTGTATCAACAACAAAGCTCGAAATCAACAAAAAATTCTACAAATCGCTTTAGACAGCCTGCACCAGTTGGAGTATCTCATTCTTCATCTTCACCAGCTACTATAAAAAGCCAGGAAACTCGTGTTGATAGTACAAATTTAAATGAAACAGTCATGGTGCCAGTAGTAGCTCCTCAACACAGACTTTCTAATCTAAACAGTAAACTAGCCAGTAGCGATAACAACGTACAGATACCATTGGACCCCTCTCGCAATACTACTACTACTACTACTAGAGGAGGAATTTCTCCATTTGATAGTAAAAATACCCGTCGCAGTAACAGTGAGTTTCAAATGCGTGTTAATTCCAAAACTTTTGATGGCTATGACAATTCCTTTGGAGAAGAAGAAGAAGAAGAAGAAGGAACTCAAGTTGGTTATGATACTTTACTTTATACCGAAATTGAAGAGTTTTTAAATAATCAAGATGCTAAAGATAAACATGAACAATTACAACAGCAGCAAAATAGTATACCTTGTAATAATAATAATAATAATAATAATAATAACAAAGGTGAAATTGGTTCTGATACATCTCCAGAATATTCACCCTCTACAGAATCTTTGGGTCCTCCTCCTCAACAAAGATTTCATCCAGTGCCAGAACATATTCAGCAACAGATTAAGAATCTTCAAAGACCTCCTTCTGTTGCAAGCAACCAACATGCTAATATATATCGTCAAAGTACTCCACCAACAATTGAAGAAGAGGAGGAAGAAGGGAAGAGACAAGAAGAACAAAAAGATGATAAAGAATATGAACAATATGAAGGTATCTACAGAGTTCGAAACAGATACTCGAACGTTACAAATCACAACAACAACAGACTCTCAGGTGCTCCGGCAAGAAATTTGTCGTTGATGACTCCAGCAAACAGTAACATCTTCAACAATAATAAAACTAATAATCATGGATCACAGTATCCAGCTATATACCCTACTTATTATTCAAGCAATAACAACATTGCAACACCTTCACCAACAAATTCTTCATCTGCATCTCTCCAAAGACAGTCAGCGTATCAAAAACAATCAAGTTTAAACAGTCAACGATCATCAATGAATAGTAACAATAACACTCCAGCTAGTATTACAATGAGACCAATTTCATTAGCCAGTAGGTACTCTTCTCGTCAACAACAACAACAAGCTGAGTATTTTTCACCAACCACTTCTACAGTTGGACAAGAAATATTAACAGCAACGATCAACACTCCTGTAGACTCAGTTTCTCCCTCTTCAATCACGACTTACCATACTGCGCGTACACATCTCACCACCACAAACAATAACAATCACCGTACAAGCTCTTATCTTAACAACCCACTCCCACCACCTCCACTTCCTACAAACATGATTCCCCTTACATCATCATCACCAACACACCAACCTTCTTCTTCTTCTTCTTCTTCTTCTTCAATACTACGTCCTTCAATAATTGGTATCCGTAATTCACAAGCCTATTCTATCGAATATAATAACAGAACAATTTCTAATAATAATAATAATCAAAATCAACAAAATGAAAATATTGAAGAAAGAAATACAATATTTTCAGAAATTTCTGATTTTCCTGTAATTTATGATGAGAATCAAGATATTCAATATATTCGAAGACCTTGAAGAAAAAAAAAAAAAATTAAAAAAATAAAAAAAATAAATTTAAAAAAAGTTGTATTATCATCTATCTATCTCTCTTATTTATTTATACTACATATAAATGTCCATTAAATTTAATATATTTTTTTTCCATTTGTTTTTCTCTAATAATTATTAATTTTTATTAATTGTATATGTATTTTTTTTATCAAAAAAAAATAAAAAATAAAAATAAAAATAAAAATGTACAGCAAATAATAAATAATGTATATATATATAATTTAAAAACAAATGATTGGACCTGCAAGATAAATAATCAACGATAAAAGATCACGTTTTGATAACATTAAGAAAAAGTCCTTGTATTCTTGTTTAATTGAATAATGTTTATGATGTGGAGACGATTCGTCATTGTTTATCAAAGTAGTAGTTTTGAAATTCATATTGTTTAGTATTGTGACAATAGTTTCAAGGTTTTGTTTGAGTGTAATGTCATTATTGTTGTTATCATTATTATTGTTAGTATTATTGACAATGTTTGATGACTGAACTGATGAAGTTCTTGTGTGAGTTGATGCTGATGAAATTGAAGATGAGGAGGAAGGTGTCAAGTCGTAGTTCGAGTATCCCGAGGTGATGTTGATGTGGGTAGATGAGGGAGAAAGGGATGAAGAGGCAACAGTAGGACGGCTACCAGTGCTGCTGCCTGTTCCCACAGTGGCAGCAGCACTTGCAGTACTAGGAGCAACAGCAGCAGCAGCAGCAGCAGAAGCAGCAGTTGCGGCAGGCCCGCCATCGGCGTTGCCATCAAGTTGTCGGTGGGATTCAGAAATAAGAAAATCAGCCATCTTTTGAAACGCTTCATGCAAATTGGATTCACCAGTATCAGTCGCCGAGCGCGTTTCAGTGAGAGCGGGCTCAACAATATCAGAAGCAGTAGTGTTATTACTTGCTTGTTGTTGTTGTTGTTGCTCTTCTTCATCGTCAGGCTTGACTGGTCGCAACTTCCAAATCAGTTTCCACAGCTCAAGGAGATGGCCTACGGACCCTATGGGATTGTTCATATAAATAGCTTCCAGCAAGTTTTGTACAAGCTCTCGCTCTTCTGCCGTCTCTGCGAAAAAGGCACACACTCCAGCAGCGTATATCTGCAAATGGGGACCATACTCTACTCTAACCGAGGGCCCGTATTCCGACTTTTTCTGGTCGTCAGGGTTAATCACTCTGATACTCCCATCAGGGAGCCTTTCCACAGCGACATTGCTGAGCTTGTAAACATCAATCCCCGTTGCAGAAATCTCGCGCAGGTACTGGTAGGCTTCGTTTTTCAGTGCAATTGTGCCGTCAGACATCTCCTGTCGGTATTTTGGCCCAAATCGCAGAGGCATAATTGTTTCGCGCAGGTCGCGTGAGCTGTGTGCAGGTGACGTCGTAGCCGTCCCAAACACACATGGGTCTAAAAACGCGTTATTCATTTCAACCCGCAGCCCATAGTACAGCTTGAGACATGTATGAACAAGCTTTATAAAAGTAATATAAGGTTTGATTGGAGGGAGCCTGCTGAGCACTTTAAGTTCAAACTCAGAAATCTGGTCCCAAATAGAGTTAAAAGTTTCCAGCTGCTCCGTAGCAATGATTGAATTGTTGTACATTGTGAATCCCTGCTCAATGTTTGGAGAGTTGTCATCCTTATGCTTAGCAAGAATGTTACTCTTACACGTTGTTGCGAAATGGCTGACCTGGGCCAACAGACTCAACAAGAGCCGGCATGCAGAGCAAAACGGCGTTGCCGACGTTTCAATGGAGACATTGTTTTTCCAATACTCGCTGTACAGTGACAGCATTCGAGATTGGTAATGTGAAGTAATAGTGTACATAGTTTCCTGGAAACCTAGTAAATCAAAAACACTTAGAAAAAAGTCAAAATTGTTTCCACTTCCAGAGCTTTTGGCCATTGGAGCTGCGTTGCTAAGTATATTTGCTTTCAGATTGTAGCCCAAAAGCTGGAAAGGCTTATAATCAAACTTTTGTCGATCCCTAGAAGCATTAGGAAGCTTGTCAGAAAGTAACGAGCTGTCAAAATTCATAACTGTAGATATTCCGTGCTTGTCCAGGTACTCGAAAATTCCCTGAGTAGCGCCGTCCAAATGATTGTTCCATGTATTCCAATTTTGATCGATCCACTCCAAGTTGGCAAGAATGAGAATGCATGCTAGTGCATTTTCAGTCACGCCAATAGAACTTAGGGAAGAGCCAAGACCTTTTATAGCCATAATCTTCAAGCAAACCGACAAAGCCTGGAACTTTTCATATTGCCCGTAATTGGCATCCAAATCGCCGGTATCTGCAAGAATTCTTTTAAATGCAATGCACTGTGCAACCAATGAGCAAACGGCGTATCGTAGTGGTGCAAACTGCTCTATTTTTTGTCTAAAAATGTTGATAAACTTATCATCACAGGTGTGAATATTCAAATAAAGGTCAATGGACCTGTAAAAAAAAGAGCAGAGCAATTGCAAAATGTTTTCGTCTTCAGCCATCTCTGTTTCCAAAGACGATTCAGGTAAGGTAATCTCAGACTCGTCTGGGATACCAGCATAAGTCTTGCAGTAGGGAAGAGGCTCGCCTGGATGTTTTTGGCGAAACTTAACAAAAGGGTGGTCTGGAAGGGCAAGATGAGGGGTTCGACATGCTGTGACAGCAGCCGCTTTAATTCCACGGCGGTTGGGGGTGTCACCTACTTTGAGCGGAAGTAAGCAATCATCTCCAAGATCCAACATTATTCTTGCAAGCAACGAAAAAGTTGCAGAGACTGGAGTAACGTCTTCACCTTGTTTTGTAGAGACTCCTGTTGATTTTTCGGGAAGACATTGTGTGATTTCTTTATGTAGGGAATCAAAAGGAAAAACATCCAACTCTAAATGCTTGGTTGGGGAGGCTGCATTGTTTGCAATGGGGTTTAGGTTGTCTGGGGTATCTGGAAACATAATTGTAGGATATTGCGGGATCCCATCTTGAGGAGGCAGAAAGATTTCATCACTTACTGTCATGCTTTGGTTAGAGGATGGGGATGGTGGGAGTGTTGTAACCACATTATTGGTCATAAATGAGAAATAGTTGTTAAATGCTGGTGGTTGGATAATTTGAGGAGGATTTGAGTGATGGTTGGGCAAAGGAGGAACAGGTATTAAGTTAGTAGAATTTGTGACTTTTGAAGGTTGTGAAATTGGGTTTGAAGGATGAGAAAAAGAGTTTGTAAGCTGTATAGGATATATTGGCATACCAAACTGTTGTTGGTTTGTGGCATAATCATTCTGTTTATATTGATTGCTGTTACTATTCTCAAGGCTGCTGCTGTTGGTTTGTTGGGTCAAATTGTGTGGGAACTGTACAGGTAATGTTTGAGAAGGAACAACTTGATCAGGTGTCATAAAAGAGGAATAAAATGAAGAATCTGTAGAAGTCGTTGCTACACTTGTAGGAGCATTTCCGAGAAAGGGGGGCGGATACGAATTTGAAACAGCATCGACAAAGGTTTGGTTAGTTTTAGAAACAATGGGGAAGCTATTTGTTGAAGAAGCACTATTACTGTAAGGTATGGGATGCTGGCCTTTCGCATCTAAGGGCAGATTTGAAACTGCACTAATTGGATCATGTGCACTAATAGTGGTGCTAGTGCTAATCGGTTCCTGAGAAACAGGAGTGTAACTCTGCACCTCTTTTGGACTTTGGTTATTGGCAAAAAAGACAAACTGATTAGCTGGAGAAGTTGAGGTAGATGGGGATGGACAAGTGCTTTGTACAGAGCTGTTGTTGTATATTAACGGGGTAGTTGTAGTGGTATTATTGTTATGGAGTAGAGGAGCAGACGATGCAGGAGGAGGTATTATCGAGCTTGTGGATATCGATTCCGGGTTGGAAAAGGTTCCAAGCGGCGAAGATGGATTTGTTTGAGGAGAGTATGATGATGAGACAGATCGGTTTAACAAAGTCGGCTGAGATTGATTAGCTGATCGGCATGAAGCTAGTTGAGTAGACGATTTAACTACTTTAGAAGATGAGGTTGATGCGAAATTTCGTTTAGTTCTTTTATTCCCTCGTGTACCTTTTAAAAAGTTTTAAGAAGGTTAGTTTGAATATTCAATATTCATGTGAAAAAAAAAACCAACTACTAAGTATCAGAGATTATGATAAGATTATAGAAAAAGCATTCGAGCGTAATGATAAAATATATTAAGATTTGATAAATAATCAAAAAAAAAAAAAAGAAATAAAAAATAAAACATTTCGGTTATACATACCTACTGATTTTCCATTAGCAATCTGAGCTTGATTGAAATAACCGTCATCTTGCCACTTTAGGCGAATCCCATAGCCTTCACATTCGACGTTGAGCCGTAGACAGTTTTGACATTGTGGTTTACCTTCGTCACATTTGTATCCTCTTCTTCGACAAGTCCAGCAGCCTGACCTTAATCGGGAAATCTTTTTCTTTTTCTTTTCTGGAGAAGGATTATTTGATGATGAGTTTGGAGTCTGTTCTATTGAATTTGAAGATGATGAATTGCTGACTGTATGTTGATTGAAAACATTACTTGACGATGATGATGGTTGTTGTTGGTCTTGAGGTTCTGCTTTAATTGGTATGAACCATGAAGAATGGTTTGAAAAGTCACCATTCATTGATAATATTGTGCGATAATGATATATGGTTGTGTAGATTAAATATAAATAAGCTGATATCTTAATAAGACTTTGACATAAATAGTATACGAATATATTCGTGTAAATTAAATAAATAAATAAACAGAAATAAAAAAAATAAAAATAAAAAATATATATATAAAATAAAGCAAGTGTAAAAGGTAATAGAAATAGTAACAAACAGAGATACAGTTGATAGAAGGAAATTTAAAAAAAAAATAAAAAAAAATTCGATTGGGAAATGGTCGAGTTTTATACAATTTTCTGGTTCTTTGTGACCGCAGTACAAAAATTAAAAAAATTTCAAATGTGCGCGCTCTCGCAGTCTGCAAAATCTCATAGTTTTGCTTACATAAAATCAGTTCTTCCCTTACATAATCGATCGTCATCGGCATTTTCAGGTTCCTCTTTGCATTTACCCTGCCTGAGACAACACTAGAATCAAGTCCCAGGACGTTGAACATGTTCAAAAAGACTGAGAAAATCACAAAACCCCCACAATGTTTTGACTACATCAACAAAAAAATATGAGTCAGGAAAAAAGTCTTCCGATGTATCATATTATTAATATATTTTTCATGTTTGCAACTTTTGCATAAAGAGGCTCGGTGCTTATCCGTATTAATGTTGAAACGCCTAATTTAAGTTCAAAAGCCGAACAAAAGTCTAATTCAATAATCAAAATTTTTAGTTTATATCATCTATTCTTTTTTAGTCTTAGGCCCATTTTAATATATATCTCTATTATATTATTTAAATTCTATTTAAAATATTCATCATATTATTTTCTTCTGTCTTTTCTTTTTTTTTTTATTTATTTTTTATTTTTATTTATAATGTGGTTATGATAAATGTGACATTTTTTTTTAATTTTTATATTTCGTAATTACAATGAAAAAAACAAAAACTAAACTTAAACTTAAATAGTAATATTTGTTTTGTGTTTTTCAAAAATAAACTAATAATATAAACTTGATATTCTAAAAATATGAGATGAAAAGTATACATAATGATTTTCATTGTTGTTAGATAATCCTGATTTGATCTATATAAACTTTTTCTATTTGTAACAGTTTATAAAAAACTAATAAACTCTCTTATCATTATAGACTTAGTGATAGGCCTGATTGACTGTGGGGTTATATATAAATATTTCATTCCTACCTAATTAGACATCTCAATCCAGTAACGAGTTGTTATTGTAAAAAAAAATGTATTTGGATCAACCCGCTAACTTTTCAGCTTTGGAATTGCCAGTATAGTTCCATATATTTTGTAAACCCTTATTCATTAAACCCTAAATAAAAATGAATATTAATATAATACCTCTTAAATATTGATTGCTTTAAAAGAAAAAATATTAAAAATCATTACTTGACTTCTTCTAAAAGAAAAAAAAAGTATTCATGTTATCAACACTGTTAGGTAGAGAGTTATTTTCAGTTGGTAATTCTATACAAGTACATTCACCCCAATTTAACTTAACCCTTTTTCTTGGCCTTATTGTTGGGGGTTTAAATTATTCTTAAATTTTTTATATTTTGATTTTAGATTTGAACTGGGATTTTTTTAATAGCATTAAATCGATTCTAAAGTATGTTCAACTTTTCCTAAAAACTTGATCGTTAACTTTTTTGTTTTTAAAAAAAGGTTGATTATTTTTTTAGCTCTTCAAGTTCAACATTGTTGCTCAAAAACTAACTCAAATAAATCTGTTTTGCCTAAGATTTCATATCTGCATTTGTGTTAGATTTTCTTTTATGTTTGTTGTATTCGATCTAATTTATTTTGCCAGCAAGCTAAAACAATAAAATAGCAATACAAAAAAAGCCCTCCATTTTTTTTTTTTTTTTTTTTTTTTTTTTTTTTTTTTTTTTTTTTTTTTTTTGAAAAAAAGATTTTGAGTTAAATTACATACATGGAGAATTAGCTGGCGAGTAAACATTTGGACTTTTTTATTTTTTTATTTTTTTTGATAAAAAATAAAATGATATCATTGAAAAAAAACTTTATTTACAATCAAACCTAAATAAAAACTTATTGTTTCTATATAGTCATAAAAGCATTAGATTGAAAATAACTTTAGCAATAACTATTGTAAATAAAAACTTCTAATATTTGTTTAACATTAAATTGATATAAAAATACCACGTCAAATTTTACTCATGGAATTTACACGAAAGATACATGCCATGTATTACCAAAATGCCTAGTAAGTAAGAATAAAAAGTAAAGATCGTTTTTGAAAAAAAAAAAAAAAAAAAAAAAAAAAAAAAAAAAAAAAAAAAAAAAAAAAGGAGTTTTAAAAAAAATTCTTAATCAAAGAAAAAATTCTATTTTTTTTATTCATGAATATTTTTTCTTAATCTGGTTAAAAATATAAACGGTGTTATTTTTTACAGTAATGTATGGTTGACAATGATAATCAAATATCTTCATGTTGTAGAGTTATTTTTATTGGTCAAAAACCCGTAGTACACTGACCCTATCAATATTTGGTGGCCCTTGACATAATAAATAAATGCAAAATACATACCCAAACTTGACGTTTTATTATGCCTGCATATATACACAAAAATATGTATATCAATAAAACTCACACCTATTACTAATTTTTTTCCTAAAAAAAATCATCACAAAACGTTTTTTTGGTGATAAACAGATCCGGTATAAACCAGGGAATTACAACACTGATAAAAATCATAAAAAAGAAAAGAAAAACATGGATATAATTCGGAAAAGAATCCGAGATTTCTGGCAAGATCTTTTAAATAGCTATATGTAAATTATTGATTACCCCGTTTTGCTAAAACTGGAATGTTTAGGAATAAACTACTTTCTTAACTTTTAGATTTTTTTTTTTTGTATTAGCTTACAGACTAAAACAAATTTGGATTTGTAATTTATGACTTAGACTTAATTTGAGTTAAAAAAGCCTCAATGTTTCATGAATCAAGTCGTATGTCCGTATAAAATTATAAGACTTGTACCACATGGTATATCATAGGTCTTACCATATTAAGTTTAAGTTTTTTTTCCTATTTTGTTTTATCCCCAACAAGCTTACGTCAGTACTTCTCAGCTTACTGTCATAATAATATAGACTTTATTATTATTTCTTTTTAAAAAAAAGTGTCTTTTTCACAAACTTTATTAAAAAGGCCGAAATAAAACTTTCATTGTTATTTTATTCTTTAACATGAAAAAAAGGTTTTTGAACTAAAGTGCATATGAAAAAAATAATCTGTAGTGACTATATTTGCTTCAAAAAGATAAGCGGCTTCAAGACTGGTTCAGGAAAACTAGTTTGTAATTTATGTATTTCAAGTAACGTTTCCTTTCTTTTTTTAAAAAATATTTGACAAATATTGAAATATAATTATTTTTTTCTTTATAATAATTTTTTTAGATTAAAGTTTCGAGTGTTTTTAATAATTTTTGTTAGATCCTAGATCTTTTGTCAGAAGTTGTAAATCGTAATTTGCTTGTATTTGAAAAAATAAATGTTTTATTTTTATTCCATTTTTATATTTGATTTATTGACCAACTGAAAATAAGACACAGATATTAACATTAAATAGCAATAAATGTTTAAATAGATTTCAGTTTTCATTCACGAGATGAATATATACAGTAAAATATACAATCTAGCAAATATAGCCAGTCCATGAAGTAATAATAGAGGTATTTGGCATCATTGCTATAAATTTTATTATTATTATTAGGTTTTAAAACAGAATTATAGCAAAAATAACAAAAAATAAAAAAATAAAAAAATATATTAATATAGTTGGTTCGTTTAATATCTTTTTCTTGAATAAAAATATTCATTTCTTTTTTAATCCTGTCAAATAAAAGACAAAATGTTACAAATACAAATAATGCATTTATGAGTCACCATTGAACATATTTCAATGATTTTACAATAAAATATTTGTCTTTTCTATCTCTTTAATCTATTCACTGAATTCAGATATATTTGTATATATGAAAAAGATTAAAGCTCATACCATTCAAAAGTAGATTTTTTAGAACTGATTTTTTTCATATAAGCAGACTTTTTTGAATTCAGGGGAAAAGTAATATATTGCAAATGATTACAAATAAGCAGATCAAAAACATTTAAATTCCTTTTAAAATTTCTTTTTGTTCAAATTTTCTTTTTCTTTCTTCTCGCTCAATCAAGACAATAAAAGCATAATTGTTTTACTTTTGAAATCCAGATGCTGCTTATCTTCAATAGATTAAGGTTATAAACACCCCCACGCTATGATGGTCAAGATAAAGAAGAAATTTTAGTTCAATCTTCATAGTCTATTATCAAAAGCTAAGAGTACATTTATAGATATTCAAGCAGTTTTAACTTACAATAGATGAGATTTGGAACTTGAAAAAAAAAGCATATTTTGTATATCAACTTATTAAGGATGAAGATCCAATTTTTTTTATATATAAAGGGCGTTTGTTAAAAAAAATACGTGGATATTATCAAGAAAAAAATTAATAAAAACAAGAAATTAATTTGTAGATAGTTTTTAATAGGTATAAGGTTGTTGTAGTAGAAACGTATACGTGTTTAATTAGGTCTCAAAGGTTTTTATTTTCCTGATTCTATAAAGATCTGATATTTGAAAATAAAAGGAGCAAATAAATATTATGCAATGCATGGACATACCATTACAGTAAATGTTTGATTTACAAGTACTATATTGATATTTGTCTTAGATATACATATACAAGAGATTTGCATTTATAAGCTTTTAATATAATAAAAATTCAACTCAATTCATTATTTTTTATTGTTATTGTTATTATTTGAAATTTTCTAACTAAAAATATATATATAATTGAATTTTTTTTTTAAATTCATAAGTAGAGTACTATTCGTTGTTGAGTATGATTCTTTCTGAAATACATTTCAAATGGTATCTGCTGTTTTTTATCAGAAAAAAGTTGAATCAAATTTGATGCTATTTTCCTTCTCTCTTTTTTGAAATTTTAGCTTTCTAAATTATATGATAATCATTTAAAAAAAACTGGAGAATATTATGGGCATTAAAATATCTTTTAAAAGGTAAAAAAACCATAAAATGAAGTTTTTTTTATTTAAAATTTGTTATGTTTTGAACTGTTATTATTCCTATCATTATTATAGTTGCATTTTCTAGAAAATGATAGGTATTGGCAACTTTTGGTTACTAACCTACCCATTCAAAAAATAAAAAAAAGGGTAGTATAAATAATTATCTCCATGAAAAATATAAAATGGTCCTGAATAGATATTAAATCTGAAAAGAAAAATAACAATTAATGATTTTTTTTCCTCAAAGTTAGAAAACAATTATAAGATAGGGTATTGGATTCGGATATTTTTCATTTTCAATTACTTTGAAATTCAATATTTGAGTAGTTATATATGTTTCGCCACTGTAACAATTTTCACTTTGATAAGAAATCTTAGCACTAAATAGCAATTAATACCAAGACCGACAAGGTTATTATTTTTAGTGCTAAGATTTCTTATCAAAGTGAAAATTGATACAGTGGCAATTGATAAAACTGTATTTGACCATTTACTGAATTTCAGGGTAACTATGAAGGAAAAAAAAAGTTAATATTCAGGTAAAAAACAACCCAATGGATATATTTGAAACTTGTTTAAAATAAGTATGGTGGTGATGAATAAGAATTATTGAATATATATTGTGTTTGCTTGTGGTTAAATATTTAAACGTACCCTAAATAACCATATAGCATATACTCACTATTAAAAACATCATTAACAACTATAATTTGAATCAACTCAACAAAAGCACTTTTTTTTGTCAACTAGTAAGTGTTTTTAAATTTCGATTTTGTTAATAGGAAAAACATTTTTTTGTTCATTATTTATAAAAGATTTCCAAGAAAAAAATATTCGTCATTACATAAAATAAAAAATAAAAACAAATAAAAAGAAGAAACATATATATCAGGAATAGTTTAGATTTGGAATCTGAAAAGAGGGTTCTTAAGACCCAACTTGGCAAGCTCATCGGGATCTTCTTGATAGACTTCAGGGTGCTGTCTGCAGTATTCCTCCTTGTCTCTGTTAAGCTTCTTGTAGTAAGTGACCAAGACAACAGTCAAAACTGAGCACAAGATGCAGAAACTCATAGAAATGGCATGTCCCATAATATATCTTGGAGAGTCTTGAGATCTGTAGATGAAAGAAGCAATCATACCACCTGTAGAAGCAAACCCGATTTGAATACCCATAGCAATACCTCTGGTGTGGGCGTTGGGGTAGTTGTTGGCGTTCCAAGCAACAATTGATGGCCATGGAGCGTATTGACCAGCAGTTGCCAAGAAAACGCCACCATAAGTAGCTTTTGGATTGGATTGACCAAGGGCAATAGCGAAACCTGGGATAGAAAAGCAGAGCATGGGACCAAGAATAAACATATAACGGTTCTTATACTTGTCGGAAAAGTATGAAATAAGAATGGTGACGGTACAAGCCCAAATGTATGGAGGAGCAGACATCAGCTGAGCTCTAGCAGCAGTCCAGCCAAGAGTGACGATAATGGTTGGGAGGAAGTAAGAGAATGCATAGAGTGGAACAGTAACACCGAGGGAAACAATGACAAAATACCAAATTCTCCAGGTCAAAACACCTTCTTTGATGTGATCCCACGAGACCTTTTCATTGTCAACCTTTTCGTTAGCTTTACCAGCATCTTGTCTCAAGTGCCATTCCCAGTAGACAACTTCATCAGGCTTCAAGAATCTAGCCTTTTTTGGACTCTTGTAAATAATAAAGTATGAAAAGATACCAACCAAGATAGTAAGACCACCTTCAATGATGAAAATGTATTGCCAACCTCTGAGTCCACCCAAACCGTCCATCTTCATAATGGCCCAGGCAAGAATACCAGAAAAGGCACCGGCAATTGTGGCAGAAGAAAAGAAAAGAGCGACACGGTAACTCAATTCGTGGGCACGGTACCAGTTGGACAGGTAGTAGGCACAGCCAGGCATTAGACCAGCTTCAAAGAGACCAAGCAAAATACGGAGGGCAACCAAGTGCTTATAGTTTTTGGCAAAGCCCATGCACAACACACAGATACCCCAGAGAATACAGATGAGAGGAAGGAAGACCTTTGCAGAAAGCTTTTTGAGAATCATGTTGCATGGAGCTTCAACGGTACAATAAGTGGTGAAAAAGACGACAAGAACAATTGAGTATTCGTGAGAAGACATATTCAAGTCCTCAGTCATACCGGCGATTTTGGCGTTACCAATATTACCACGATCGAGGAAACACAAGAGATAGAGAAGAGCACATGCTGGAATCAAATTAAAGTCGATCTTTAAGCGTAGACGAGAGGCGCGCTTTTTGTCAAAGGATTGAATAATTTGGCGTTCTTCTTCGTTTAGGAAACCATCGTTTGTGATTTGGGTTGCAATGTCGCTGCCGACGGCAACTTCTTCGTAGCTGGTTTCAGCCTTTTTCTCAAGGCTGTTGTTGTAATCACTACCTGCCATTATATGATGGTACTTTATAAAATGTTTGTAATAAAATAGAAAAGTGGTAAAAAAAATAAGTTGTCGTTAAAAAGGTATTTATTAATAGGAAATGATTTTTTTTATTATTAACTTGGTATTATATAGAAGGTTTGTTATATATATATGAGGGTTCACGCTATTCAAAAAGCTTTTAGAATCCGTCAACTATATATATAAATAGTTAATTGAGTTTTTTTTTTTAGGTTTTTTTTGTTGATAAAAGACTAAATAGATAGTGTATGATGAATAATGATAACGATAATAATAATAAAAAAAAAAAGAGAAAGAAAAAATGTTTAAATCACAGGAAACATTGTGGGTATTTATATTTGAAGGAAATATTTGGAATTGGGTATATTGCCAGAGTAATGGAGGTTTTGTTGGATTACTATTAGCGATACACGAAATAGAAGAGGGGTCAGCCCAGTGTTGGCAGAGGTGAATTTGATCAGTATGGGGAAATAGGCTTTATTGCTGCTAGTAGGCGAACCCGCTGCTCCAAGACTATGTATTATATGTTCGATCAATAAACACTATGAAGCCAAGCACACAATGACATTTTTCCCTTCTTTTCTCTCTATAGGTGGTGCGTAAAAATTTACAACGAAAAAAGATTACCAAGGAGGGGTAACTTTTGGCACTAACTTTTTTTTTTTTTTTTCAACCCGAAAATCATTAGATAATTTTTTATTTTTAACTTTAATGAAATGCTTTAAATCTTTTATTTTTTTTTACTATAAATAAAGACATTAATTTTTTTACGCAAATCCTAGGCCTTTTTTTAAATAAAAAAATAAAAAATAAAATCTTGGTTTAGTATAAAAAAAAGGCCTTTGAGAATCAATCCCAAATATTAAAAAAACATTATGTAGAGAACAGACGATTGTCTCTTTTAAAAACCTTTCAATATTCATTTTTTTTTTACTCCACGCTCATATTGATTATTGTTATCTTTTAAAGAATTTTTTTATTTATTATTCTAGTTTGGTGTATATGCTATGAACAATATATGGCAAAGTTTGAGAAAAAAAGCGGGGAAATAATAATCTGGTGGGCAATAGGCTTATAACACATATATTTGTTACTATTACTACTATTGATGTATTAATGATGACAAGTAAACCAATCATTCCTTCTATTTATGTAATAAAATAAGAGAAAAGAAATCATATAATAAATCTTTTATTTGAGTATGAAAGTACTATTGTAAAAATGGTATTAAAAAACAAATAATGGGAGAAAAGCCATTTGTGTGTGTGAAAAAAAGTTCTGGAGGATATTATCCGAGATTGCAAAACACTGTGAGGTACTACTGCACAAGGGGGGTCCCGATACTCCGCCTGGAACAATAAAAACATATTTATCCTTTCTTATCTCACTCATTCATAATTTTTATCATTAATCAATGTTGGACTTTTTTTTAAAAAAAAACAATCAACACTTTGATTGTTTGTGAAATTGTATAAAAGTTTGAGAATCTTAAATTTTGAAGTTTGAAAGAAAAAATACAAAATGTCAACATACAAACATAAAAATGGGTAAAGATTTTAAAGAGGAGAAACTTAGTGGAATAATTACTTCTTTGGAACATTTTTTCTTTTTTCCTATTGGTTATTATTTCGACTATACCACATTTGTCTATCAAAAATGGCCACAAACTTTTTTGTAGCCTTTATTTTATGGTTAACTCCAGATACAAAGAAGGTACTTTAATATATACCTTTGTATTTTTTATTTATTTATTTATTTTATTGCAAAAAGCGGGGAGATATAAAAGGTAAAAATAAATACTTTTTTGTACGAATACTATGTTAAATGCCAATAGAGTTGGCTTTAAGAATAGCTTTTGACTCTATATTATATGTAAATTGTAAGTAGATATACAATAAATATTTATCAATGGAGTTACAAGTTAATACTTGTATGTGAACCTTCGATATTCAAAAATTCCTTTTTTTAAGTTTTTTTTTTTTTTTCATTTCCTAAAGGAAGAACTAATCTAGAGTTTTGAAACATTTCATAATGAACGGCCTATGAGAATAAATATAATGAAAATTAGTAGTTAGAAATTGTTTTTACTTGTTTTTTTTTTTTTTTTTTTT
>CBXB010000015.1:27837-40027 GCA_000817185.1 Magnusiomyces clavatus CNRMA 12.647
TTTTTTTTTTTTTTTTTTTTTAATTTACTCCACAAAATTCATGGAATTTTACAAAGATAATTTTATAATCATCAGATATTTGCTTGAATAGGGCTTGTAGTGAAAATTCTTACTGCTAACATATTACTGTTGAAAAAAAAGGGGGAGAAAAAAAAAGGAGGGGCTGATCTAAAGCTTTCGGAAATATGGTCGGAGACAATTCTTGCACTGCCAAATCTTATACAACTCTCAGTCCACCAAAATTTCATAGTAAATACATTATCTAGATTGATTGCCACTGATTACACTATAACAAAAACATTGATTAATCAATTATTAATTGTTTTTTTATTACATTAAAGTATTGTAAAAAAATTGTTTAGAAAATATTTGTAAAATATTTCATTATGACGTTGTTATTTTGCTTAAATCATCATTAATGTTATATCATGTTTTAAATTAGCACTCCCTATTTGTAACTATGAAATCAAATACTATCCTTGGAGTTTAAGCAAACCATCAGATAATGTTTGATTCAGATACACGAAAAGCCAATATGAAAAATGCGAACAAACAACTATAGACGTTAAGTACCCTTCATCTCTTCTTCTTCTTCTTCTTCCTCTTCTTATTGTAAGCTTATTATTTCCACTATGTATATCTAAATGACAGAAACCAAAAAAAAAAAAAAAAAAAAAAAAAAAAAAAAAAAAAAAAAACTCCTCTTCCATAAAAGGTCTTTCAATTCCTTAATTTTCTCCGTGAGTCAAAATGGTTTTTTACTTCTCATTTTGTATTGATGATGGGGTTGAATTTTCAATGGAGACTAGAAAAAAAAGTCAATGAATCATCATCTTTTAATAATAGAAATAATAATGAGATCGTAGTTATTTTTTTGAAGTTTCCCCGCCCTTACTTTCAAGCTCTTTTTTACTCAGATATTAAATCCTTGCATTATGGCTTTTATATAGACTGCCCCTCTAATTTGTTTAAAAAAGTGACTCCTCTTTTTTTACGAAATCTTTCTTGTTTAAAGTAATTATTGACAAATAATTGTGCAGCATGGAAAAAAAATATACGGATTATATTAACAAAGTAAGGCCCTATTTTCTTTTTCCAATATGGAAAAAAAACATTTCATTATACTATTATTCGTGTTTTTTTCATTTTCTCCTCTCTTTTTGTTTGTTATTGCCAATATTCTATATCTAATTGAACAATTGAATATATGTTATAATTATTGTATAATATTTTTTTTTTAAAAAAGTAAAAAACAGCTATTCGAATTGTTAGTCTCCAGAAAAACATTCAATAAATTTTTTAAATAATACAATTCCTGATAAAAAAAAAGTAATGATAATTAGAAGAAGATATCTTTGCTAAAAGATTAAAAATTTTATATATTATTCAATAGCTTAAATCAGTTTTTATTATTTCTTAGCAAGATAATTTTTTAAAATAGAAAAAAAAAATTTTTGCTTTCAAATTTTGATAAGATCATTTTAAACACTAATTATTGGTCAAAATTACAAACCATTCTTACCAAGAGAAAAAAAAACTCAACATTAACAATCCGTCCAAATCTCCGTCAAATACCAGTAAAATTTATACACATTCTAAACAAAGCAGAACACCATTATTTCTTTGGGAAACAGTTTCATATATTAACGTTTAATTTTTTTCATAGAAGACTGGCCTTTAGACTCTATTAATCTCAGAAAAAATAAAGACCTAAAAATGATTTTGGAATATTTATATGTATAAATAATTATAGACCTATTGACACCAAATGTGTTGGTTTTATCTTTTTCTAACAATATGAATCATAACAACTTTAAACTCTCTTTTTTTAATGAAATATAATCTTGAGTTGTTCATAATTAATAATTTCAGGTTTATTTATATTTAAAAAGTATCTGATAAAGGTTTGTGGACAAAACTGTTGGCCGAAATACGTTTGATAAAAAAGCTCAAATATCGTCATAGTTTCTCACAAGAAAGCATTAAAGCCGCTTTTTTTACATGGAATATCATGAAACCTCTTAAAATGAACTTTCAGAAACTTCCGTTTTTTATTGAAAAACTATTTTCTCTAAAGAATAGAAAAAATAAGCTCAAAGGAGCTGAATCAATCTGTATATCTAACACGAAACCAAGTAACATTTTGTAATCAATCTCATAATGAAAAAATTTTAATGACTTTGACCAAATTTTTTTAAATGAACAAATTAACAAATGTTTTTTATTATTTCAAGAAAAAATTCATCCAAAAAATAATATAAAGGGTATTTACAGTTTATTGAAATCCAAGTTTTTGCTCTTAAAAATTACTTTTCAAAAATTTTAAGTATGATCTTAATTAACACCACTGCTATCACAAATTTTTCATAATGAATATTTTAGAATCTAGTTAGAAAGCTCTGTTGAAATATTTAAAAACTGCTAGCTATATCATAAAAGACCTAGAAAGACAACCAATCGCAAATAAAAGATCATGATAAGGAGCTTTGTTTCAAAATTACCATGAGTAGTTCAAGCTTATACATAAGCTTTATTTTATGCGCCTGCAATCGGACAGTGTATGAAAGTTATAAACTCTACTATTTTCTTTTTGCAAAATAAAAATATATTCACAATCACTTGTGTGGAACTTATGATCTAAAAAGAAAATGAAGCATTTGCCAAAAATCAATATAACAATCAAGTACAGCTTCATGGAAGTATACTTTCTTTGCGTAAAAAGATAAGCAAGTCAAGACGCAGGAATACATCAATGAACAAAAAATAATTACAAACAGTTCTAAGTGGATGCTTTTGTTTTTGTTTGTTGAGAATGAGCTTAGATATACTGGCCAAATAATCGTTTTTCTCTGGCCAAATAATTGCGTACATACGTTTGGAACAAAAAGGCATCGTATATTTCTAGTGACTTTTTTTGTCTTCTTGAATGTTTTTTTATGATTGCTATTAAATCAAAAAAAAGTATTGTACTGTTTATATTTTTGATTGCTGAGAAGTCTAACCATTTTGTACAGTTGCTTCTAAAAGTATCATAAAATTTTCTATTTACTGTAAAAGTTAGCTTGATTTGCTGTTTTCTCTCTGTATAGTATAAAAAATAAGACAAGAACTTTGAATCTTAATCTAATTATGAAATACTGTGGAAGGAATAAAAAAATGTTGAATATTTTTTTTTAAAATCAACAATCCCCGCTCTAGTTGTGAGATCTTTCAAATGGTGTTTGTTTGTACTCTGGAACGCGCTAAGAAAAACATACTGAACTGTGGCAATTGTTACTCCTCATTATCTTACTTTTTGTCCTTATAGTTTTTTCTAAAGTAGTAATTGAAACGACAAATGATTTTTTTTAGAAAGAAAGTATATTGTACTGAAACTGACGCACTTATAGAAATGAAAAAAAATAATAATAAAAATAAGAATATTACGTCTTATTTATATTCTAACTTTTAAAAACCATTAAAACTATTTCTTCAAGTTATTCCGAGTACATTTCTAAACTAAAGTCACATAAAAAAATATCGCTACTTAAAAGGCAACAATCTTCGGAGCTTTGGTGGAGGATGGTGTAGAGTTGCTTTGAGAAATAGCTATGTTACACCTCTTTACAGAAAAAAGGGAAATTTTTAACGGAAAAAAACACGGACAACGTGTGGAAAAATTGATAGTAAGTGCGGCTAATATAGTGACTAAACATGTTACATTACAGTGTCTTATCTATTTGTTACAGAAGCTGTTCCAGCTAGAGTAATGTAATACTCCTATTTTACACTTAATCTTTAATGTAAATTGCTAAAAAATTCGGCCTTTTGCCAATTTTCAATCTTACTTTTTTATTGTATTTTGTATTTTTTATTTTTTTTCAATTCAACAAATTAACTAGATAAATTAAAATTTTAAATAAATAAAAAAAGAGACATGATAACTAAGTTAAAATTCTGCTAAACTTTTCAGAAAAAAAAAGTTTTAATGAAGATGGGGGTCAAGGGCAAGAACAAATAGATAGAAAAACTTCCCCAGCTTTCTCTGAAACTACTTGCATATTACACATCAATAATAAACAGATTTTCAATCAAATCTTATCAAAAAAAAGTAAAAAAATAGCACATAGAATTTCGTAAAAAATTCATAGTCATCTTATTGCGTTACGGTCTAAAATTGACCGGCGGCGCTGATCTGCGTAAATTTTCTTACCCCACAAAATACGGTACTTTGTTACTCATCCATCGGGTCCTTCTTGTATTGGGCATGTGTTTTGTTTTGCTTTCTTTACAACTACTCACTGCAAAACTTCTAAAAAAGAACAAATACCCGGCTTTCCTGTGATTCCTATAAAAAAAATTGTTTTGTTTCGACTGTCGTGATAATTAGGTCATACAAAACAAACCCCCCTCCAAATTTCTCATATTGATATTTCAACAATTGCAATGGGTACCGGCCTTCTAAACACTAAAGCCCGGTTTTTGTATATCTTAATGTTATAAAAAAAGATAAGTTGGCCAATCACATACTACGGTATATAAATAATTGATGATTTTTCTATTGGAGCTATTTGGCGTACTGGTCACGACTCTGAAATACAACCGGAGAGTACCGTATTTCATTTTATAAAATTTACCCCATACTTTTTATACTATTATAACCAAGAGAATAATTTAAACAATTACAGAACCAATTCTACTTTAAGTATAACAGCTTTTTTTACTAGATTCGAGGGGGTATTCTCTGTAACCTCACTGTAACATATAGTTTACCAACTTGATGTTGTACCAACCTTGTAGCTTACTTTTTACTCAACACCTTGCCTAATGCTACCTGATTTTTATGAATATTTTTTTTGTAATCGTGGCAAATAAAAATAAAAAGAAAACAAGAACTTAATATGCAATTTTTCAATGCCTATCTAATTTTTTTTTTTTTTTTTTTTTTTTTTTTTTTTTCAATTCATAATAAAGGAGGGGAAAAATAGAAAAGTGTATATTGACAATATTACAGAACCATATTTTAAATAACCTTTGTTTGAACAAAACGAGTAAAATAATTCAAAGTTACTTGAGTAAAGTAACTCAGTTCAGTCAAATTAAGTTTTTATCGGACCATTTTCAGTTTTTTTGTAACTGTCAAACAAGAATCCCCCACGCGTTTGCTTAAGTGTAAGTGTCCTGAGTTTATTAAAACACTCTGTTGAAAAACACCCCAACCCCCATATAGTTCTGATCGTGCGCCGATTTCGCAATGTGTTTAATGGCATATAGCCTTTTCGCCACCCAACAAGATATTATTCACTATAATGATACTTTTTTTAAAAATTTCATTCATCTTAATTTTTTTTTTCTGTAATTAGTGACAATGAAGAGGAGAAATGGTCAGGGTCTTATTAAGCATGTACAGATAATGTTAATAGATAAATTGATAAAAAGAGGCCTGATTACTTTGGGCAGTTGTTATCATAAAATCTTTACAGCGTTTATTAAAAAATACGAGATAATAATAAATGTTAAGGCCTTATACAAAATATTTTGACTTGTCAACTTTGAAGACTTTAATATCTCAAAAGTTTTTTAAAAAATTCAAGTTTACAATATTAAAAACGTATTACATATACTCACGATTCTGTAATAAAAAACTTACCAAACGATCACGTGATAATGATGTTGTGATTAAGAAGTCTTGAGTCATGCCTAAAATTGAAATCAGTAAATAAGTTTCGCTCAGTTTGTTGCGGAAATCAACAGATATATCTTTCTTCATTTTGAAAAACAAAAAGATTAGATTTTTTTTATTTAATTTTTTTTATTCATTTGTAACTTTAACTTCCATATTTTTTATAGACAGTTTTATATATGGACAAAGCTACAATTTGTTAAGAGGCACTCTATTATAATGAGCAATAAGGATAATCACAATCACAATGGTTATTCAATACCATCTGCGACTTTATCGGGTACTTAAATAATAACATAGAAAATATATATACTTATGTTTTAAATAATAGCTGAACTGAATATTATTAACTTAGATTCATAATCCTTTTTAACCACAGACAATGAAACTCCTCTTACCAGCTCTACACTTGTCTCCCCTTATCCATTTGACGATTTAATAAATATACTTGATGGTACAAACAGAGGGGCAAAAATCAGTAAAAGTTTAATTCCTAAATCCCCAGAAGAAATATCTACTTTTTGTATAGAGATCCTTAATCAATTTCACTCTCAGCTCAAAACATATAACGAAAAAGTAGAGCTGATTACAAACAATTCTAAAGAGCTTAAAGAGTCAATCAGCAATCTTAAGCAGCGTGCAAATACACTCAATACAAACCATCTTGCTTTCAAATCAGGGTTCTATATAAACAAGCGTGAGGTTGAAGCAGTTGTCAACCGGATCAAATCTCTCCAATTTCTGTTAGATGATGAGGTAAAAAATATACTAACGCCAAACGTTACCGAACTAAAGATCCAATTCACAGACTTAAAAACAAAATATGAGGCCATTAACTTATTTTGCAAAAAGATTGAGACGACAATTCAAAAAAATTCTGAAAAACTAAAAGTACAGGTGATTAGTCACACATCTAAACTAATTGATGAGCAGGACAAGATTAACCAAGAAAAGTTTATCAACTTTGCGAACCAGGGATCTTCAACTAGAAAAAACATACGTGATCATATCGATGAATATGTAGCCTTCAAACAGAGTATCACTCTTCGTACCAGTGACCTTAAAGAGGCTTGTGAAGAACAACTAAAAAAACTTTTCAATTTGGAAAAGGATGTCAAAAACAAAATCAACACATTAGAAGAGTCAATACAGGACGTAAAGGCTAGAAACGTAAAGAAGGTTGATCTTTTGCAGCACCAGATCGACACATTAATGCAAAGCGGCCTTTCTCAAAGCAAAACCACAACAGAAGTTCATAATCGCATTGACAAGCAGGATGATTCTATTTTGCTGCAAAGAAATATCACTACTCAATTAAAGACTCAGATTGATGATCAGGCTAGTATGATGCGTGAGCAACATGAGACCAATAAAGAAGCAATTGCTCACCTGCATGTGCTGATTAGCAATCAATCTGCATTATCGGTTACTCAGGAAAAGGAACACAATGATATAATTTTAGGATTAAAGGCACAGATTGAAGATCAGTCTCGACTAATTCGTACTCAAAACGAAAGCCATAAAGACATTGCTATAGAATTTGAAAATCGCATTAAAAGTCAATTTGAAGTTGCATATGTTCAAGCGGAAAACTACAACAAATCCGTTGGTCGACTTCAAAATCAGCTTGATAGCCAGTCCGAGACAATAATTACCTTAACCGAGACTGTTTCCCAACTTCAAAATCAAGTCAGGCAACAGTTTGAAAAAGCTATACCTCATGAAGAAACCAATCAGGGTGTTGTAACCGAGCTCAAGGCTCAGCTTGAACATCATGCAAAACTTATGGAAAGCCAAAAGCAAACCATTGATCTACTAAAAGATCAAATCGAAAATCAAAATAAAAAAATTGACAGTTTATCGGAAATTTTTGAGGGGTCTAAACAATCTATTACAACACTTTCTGAGCTTTCAAAGAGAGAAAGTGTCAAAACGGGTGAACAGATTTCTAAGAAACTGCAAGAGCTGGATGCAACTTTGGCAACTACTCGAGAAGAGTTGGACAAGAATGTGAAATTGACAATTGATTTTTGCAAGGATTATCAAAATGAAAAGAGTGATCTTAAGAGCCAGCTTCGATTAATGGATGATGGGTTTTGTACAAGACTGGAAAAGTTTGAAAAAAATTATCCAGTTCTTAATAGTGCTGTAAAAATTATCGATGTGCATATCGACCAACTGCTTAAAAATAATAACGACATTACAACAGAGCAGGCTGATTTGCGGACTAGTATGGATACAATGAAAAAACTAAACGAAGACGCACTAAAAAAGGTTTCTCAAAAGTTGCAAACTTCTATTGATGAAGTTTCTGAAAAAGTCGAGTCCAATAGACAACAAATTGAGACCAATGGCCATTCAACTTCCAACTTGCTTGCCGATGTTGCTCACGACTTGACGTGCACCAAAGAATTTGCTAGCTTTGTAAATGACAAATGTACAAAAGTGGAATCAGATGTTGACAAACTACATGTAGAAATTTGCAAGTCTGTAAAAGTGATGGACCAACTTGTCAACCTCAGTGATCAAGTTTCAGCCCATGAAAATACCCTCACAACAATTCTAGATTGGACGAAAACGCAAAATGAATCTCTAAGTGAAGTTTTTGCTCAGATTAAAAATATATCCGCTTTTCAAAAAGACCTTAGCAATACCCAAAATGATATGTCATCTCAAATTGAATTAAATACCTTGAAGCAAGAACAAAAGGCTAAAGTCGTGATTGAAGAAAAGCTTAAATCGATTGAAACAGATATCCAGGAAAAAACAAAAGATGATATTAAGGTGCTATGCGATGAAATCAAAAAGGAAAACTTTACATATATTGAAGATAAAATTGCATTACTTGGAGATGATATTAGAAAGAACACGAATGATTTTCTCGACGAAAAACTCAAACTTATAAACATTGATCTCGAAACTAAATCAAACAGTTTTGTAATGAATGGCATTGATAAAATTACTTTGGAAACACAAAATGATTTTGAAGCTTTGATTCATGATCACATGGATAGCTTTAGACACGAGATAGAAACGAGATTGTCTATTTCGATTGATGAGAAGATAAAGTCTCTTGCAAATGAAATTAGTTCTGAAACCACTATATCTATCAAAGAGCAGATGTGTTCTGTTGGTTCTGAAATCCAAACTAGAAATAATTTGTCAATTGGGGAGAAACTGCTCTCTGCTAAGTTAGAACTTGAAGAAACAGCTAAGGCTTTGATTAACAACGAGATAACTTCTCTTTATTCAAAAACAACAGAAAAACTTGATTTATTAGGTTCTCATCTTGAAAATACATTAAGTGCAAGTATAGAGGAAAAAACACTTGGTTTTGACGAGATTGCTAGAAATATGACATTGGCTATTGAAGAAAAGATAAACACTCTTCAAAATGATATTCAAACATATGCAATGAAATTCCTTAATGAGAAAATTGCCATAACGATTCCGGATATTCAGACTAGTTCTAAAACTTGCATCAAAACTGAAATGGATTCTTTATTATTGAAAGTAAGAGAAGCATCATTTCTGCTTATAGATGATAAAATGTCTATGCTTGACTCAAATACCGAAAATCAAATCAACACGCAGATTGACAGCCTTGAAAGTAAAATCAGTTGCTCTATTAAAGAGGAAATGAGATCACTTGTTTTTACTATTGAAGAAAACATTACCAAAAATTTTGCAAAGGAAATGAGCTTAATTGAATCATCCATAAATGAAAATTCAGAGAATACCCTAAACAAAAAGGTAGACAAACTTTCTTCAAGTCTGGAAAAGAAATTTCACGTAATTAATAAAGAAAACTTGGAGCTTGTTACTTCTGAAATTGAAAAAAAAGTCGGCAAGTCAATTACCGAAAGTCAGGACTGCATCGATGCTAAAATTAAAGAGAAATTGGAATTGCAACTTGATGGAAAGTTTGAACCGCTGGAAAAGACCATTAAGACCATTGACGAAAAGCAGCACCAATTAGATGAAGCATCTTCTAAACTGCAACATAATGTTATCAAAAATATTGAGAAGATTGATTCTATAATTGAGACTCAATGTACTGACAGAATCAATTCTGAAAAAGAACTTGTCAGAGCAGATACCTTAATGAACAATAATCAAAAGGAAATTGAAGCACTAAAAGAATTAATAAATCTCCTTAAGAAAGAGCCCCCTAGAAAAGATTTGGACAACATAATGAAATATATAGATGATAAAGGCATAGAGATCATAAGTCGTGTGGAAAACTTGGAGCATGCTTTTGAAAATATTGATTTAGAGACTGAGCAACTTGTGCATAAAGCTATTTCGACTATAAAACAAGATGAAAGTATCATCGATTGTTTGATTAGCGACAAAATTAAAAACGAGCTAGCAGAAAGGCATAATGAGTATGACAACCAGATTAAGCTGTTCAAGGAGAACCAATATTTCGAGTACAATGCTCGAATCTCTTTCTTGATTTTTGAGCAAATCATTCAAGCAATTCTTGAAAAAATACCTGAGCTGCAGAGTAGATATAGCTGCCTATTAAGCGATTTTATTAAAAATATCAGGGAGGATTTTGAAGAAGATAATGGGGATTGCGAAGAAGAAACAAACGGTATTGAAAACATTCAAGATGAATTCAAAAGCTTTAGTCGGTTTTATGGAACGCAGGATTTCAAACATGAAGGCGGGCCTAATATTTCACTTCAAGAATCACCTTCAGGAAGTAGGTTTAACTTGTATGATGCTGATAAAAAATATGAAACAAAATTCTATGATACAGAAAACTTTGTATCTACTCCAAAAAGACAATCTTCATTATCATCTGTAGTATACCATGCAAAAGACTACGATGAATCCGCCAAAAATAAAAGCAATGTTCATTCAGAAGGTATCAACAATCACTTGTTTACTCACTCAAAAATTATCAAGAAAAGCGACGGAGGCTTAAGAAGACCTTCAAGTGAAGGATGCTCCCAAAGTTATTACTACAGTAATGAGGATATCCCTGCTGTCAACTATCTTGACCTTGCCCAAAAGCAATCCAAAGTCAACACTTTTTCAACCGACAGTTGGGAAGATACTTCACCTAAAATGACTAGTGGTGGTGTTCCGCTGGCTTTGTCGTCTCAACAATACATAAATAATCACATGGCTAAATCTGTTTATAACAGGCCATTGAATAGTCTTCCACAACCGGGCAAATACTTAGACAATCGTCCTAGTAGTATTGATCAAGGAGCCACATATTATGCATCACAACAATCCAGAAACCGATTCAACCAATCTGAGTTTTCTGATCAATTTGAAACACCAGAGTGTACTACTTTTCAAACGTACAGAGCTTCCAAATCTTTTGTGCCTGTTGATACCTCGGCTACTCAAGAAAACGCTTTCTACTCGACTGGCCAGTATTCTTGTGCTCCCATAGCCGTTTCAAACTCTTTGTCTCAACTTGCTTCTTTCCCGAGAGTAAACAACAGAGATTTTACAGAGAGCGACTATTCTGGGTATGTGGACGATTCGGTGACCGAAAACGGCAGTACTACTCTTCAACGCTTATAGTGTTTTATTTATTATTTTATTAGTTTATTAAATAAATGTTGGATGTTTATAATTAGAGAGAAAAAATAAAATGTTAAAATCAAGAATAAATTAATGATATTAATAATAAAAAGAGAAAAATACAGTCTCTAAAGCTGGTTAAAAAATATTTTAATTTTTGTAAATCAAGCATTTGATACTTTTTCACGTAGAATTCTTACTAATTGCTATTGGATTTTTTTACCAATATAAAAAATATATATTTTGCAATTTACTATAGATAAGAAGTTTACTACTTTGATAAATGTATTTTTAAGTATTTCTTGAAGTGTTGATTGAATATGAGTTTTTGGTACAATAAATTTTTGGACTCAAAAACACAATCATTAAAATAGTAAATCAAAGAACTTGATGAGTTTGAATAAGCTTAACTTCAACAATTGGCCGTGTGGTCTAGTAGTATGATACTCGCTTTGGGCGAAATTCAGTTAACTGGCTTACAATACTGCGAGTGGTCCTGGGTTCAATTCCCAGCTCGGCCCTCATTTTTTAATTTTTTTTTTTGAAATCATATATAATCTCTGATATTATTGTCTTTATGAACAAATGTTGTCTCTTTTTTGTTCTTTTTATTTTTAGTTTCATTAAACATTCTATTTTTTTTTTATAATTTAAGAGAAAAAAAAGTTTTTTATTTTTTTTGTTATTATATATAATTATTATGAGATTTAAAAAATCATCTCATAGACACCAACCCTTTTAAAAAATAAAACCATGATATTTCCTATATGGGTTTATATTTGTGAATAGATATAAAAAAAATCAATACATTTGTTATTTATGGATTTCTAAGGCATTACTATTTTTTTTTTTTTTTTTTTTTTTTTTTTTTTTTTTTTTGATTATATTTAGAAAATAAGTGCTATCAAACAAAAAAAATTACTTGATGCCTTATTTCTTTATTTTCAAAGACAAGGCTTTTTTTTTTTTTTTTTTTTT